>PVHY01005680.1:0-80917 GCA_004024945.1 Uropsilus gracilis | reverse complement strand
TGGAAGCAACCTAAATGCCCCAAAACAGATGACTGGATGAAAAAATGTGGTACATATACACAATGGAATATTACTCAGCAATTAAAAATGACAAATTTGATGAATTTATGGAAACCTGGATGTACCTAGAAGAAATCATTCTAGCAGAAACGAGCCAGATAGAAAGGGACAGAAACCAAATGGTTTCACTAATATATGGTCAACCAAATGAAACAGCACAAGGGGAGAATGGGGACCAGCTGGAGCAGGTGGGATTGAACCTACTATTATTGGGAAGACAGGGACATTACCTGGATTGTTCCTTAAGGAAGGTTACTCTGATTGAAATGGTAGTTAAGATGGGTTCTGAGGAAGGAGGAACCAGGGGAATTGTACAAACAAACAAACAAAACCCCAAAACAAACAAACAAAAAACCCCACAAAATCCCACAAAGTACATATGTCAGATAATTTTTGCAAAGTAGGCAATTGACTCAAATGAGTAGAGTGGGCTGGTAATTTGGGTAGTGACATCTGTAACCCACTATTTCCTTCCAAGTTAATTGATGGAGAAAGTTCCACAGATTGAGATTTAAAATACATCATATTTATAAACTAATAAAAAAAAAAGAGAGCAGTCTTTATTTTACTGAGAGTATGGCTACAATGTGATTCTATTGTCGCAGAATTCAAAAAATCTAATAAGTAAAAGTAAATAAAAATTTTAAGGGAAACAATAGCTAGGATTGAAAGGAAATTCCTGTGCAGGGACACAGAGAAGACTTCCTGTAAAGCAAGGTCATACTGCTCACAGCTTCTTACTGTGGTCTAACATCAGTCCTCTGGCCAGACTCTTACAGGGTCATGAGGACATATGTGTCCCTGCCTAGATTCAAAGGGAAAACATCTCTTCTGGTCTTAACACAAGATGGCATATTCTCAATTTTCACAAATTTTGGAAACAAAGTGAGGATCTATTTCTTTTTTAGCTAATCAGCAGTTACATGTACTTTCTTAAAAACTCCATAAAAATTGTTGAAGTATTTTTATAATCATACAGTTCTGTGAATTTCCTTTTCATTTATCAATGAAAGTACTGATTATGTTTTGAAATAGTGTAAAATTCACTCAGGATTTTTTTTATTTGGTTTTCAGGATGAAAAATATCTGTCTAAAACATGTAAAATAAATCACAAGATACTGTAGATTTAATGGCTGCGGCTATAACTGTGAACAACTTTAATATTTTGTATCATTCAGTTTCACAGACCTGTAGAAATGCAAGATTCTGTTCATAACTTCATATTAACTACTTAAGTTTTCTTGACATACTGAATTTAGATTATATTGTTGCTGCATAAATATTTAATTTAAGTCAACTCCTTAATGTTTTAGTATTTCTGGTCCATTTGTTTCTAAGTGTTTTTTTCACACATCTTCTAGAGCCTGATATAAGTTCCCAGGGGGTAATAAACAAGTACAGATTGGAGATAGAATGCATTAAAAAGAATTAGAGAAACCATCTTCAAAGTGCTTTGTATGCTTGCAATAAAACATGCCAATTTTTTTCTCTTATAGTTGAAAGAAGACAGGGTTAAATTTTTCTTCTTTAGACTTTTCTATAAACAACCAATTATCTAATCAGAAATAGACTGACATAAACCCTGGTGTAGCTCTATCTTCCATTTAAATTTACATTATTGGAGGACAAGATTAATTTACATACATATTTGAGTCCCTGAAGCCTCTCATAGTGCATGGGACATAGTAAGCACTTAATAATATATATGTGCTAAATAATTGATAGTTTATACAAATATGTGTGTGCTTTTTATTCTGAGATTCCTAATAGCAGGTTGTTTTTCATGCACCAGTTGAAACATTTCATATTTTTAAAATATGAATTAAGTATATGGTCTACTCTCTATTACTTTTACTGCTACACTTCTTTCCTCTTTCCCCAGATACTTTTGTTTAAATCAAATGACCAAGCTATTAGATTTTCTTTGTAGAATTTTGTCAGAAGGAAAATTAATTGAAATAGAAAAGCTAAAGAAAACAAGTGAACTGCTGTGAGTCCCTCAGCTTCTTCCCTTTGGATCAGTTATTTCTGTTGATGGCTATGAGCCTCTTGTTGCTGTTTTAGCCTTAGATAGAGGATATCTTTACTTTTAGAATTTTTCAAGAACAACAAATTCTCCTTATAAATTGTGAATTGCAGGCAGGAATGAGATATATTCCCTCTCTTCCTTTTCCAAGAAGTCAAATATAGGAAACAAAGAAACATTTCATAATAAACAGAAACATTTCATAATAAACAGATATAGGGCTTGTATGTGCTACTTCATTTGAATAACTTTTAGAAAGAAGTTCTGAAACATATTAACTATGAATAAAGATGGAGGGCTTTTAACAAGGCATTGGTCTCCCTAGAAAATAGGAAGACCAGGTGCTCCTGTAGACAAAAGTGGCTAGGGCAAGCCTTCCTGCCCTTAAAGGACTGGTCTTGCTGAACAGTCAATACTGCCAACAAAGAGTGATGCAGTAAATGCATAGTCTCCTCTGCTCCTACATTTTTCTTTCATCAACCAAGTATTTATGAACATGATAAATTATCTTTTAGAAATTTCTCATGAGGACAAGAGGTGACAAATTTGATGATTTTATGGTAACATGGATGTACTTAGCAGAAATCATATTAGCAGAAACAAGTCAAAAAGAAAAAGACAGAAACCACATGGTTTCACGAATACATGGGATATAGAAAAAAATAAATGAAAACCATGAGGAAAAGTCAAAAGAAGCTAACAACCAAACTGAAGTACACAACTCAGGCCGGGGAGAAGAGGGTAGGAACAGTCAGGGTGGGTGGGGAGGTGAATCCCTGGGATTACAAGGATGTGAAATTTATATATAAATAAATTATTTTAAAAAATAAAGTGCAATGTTAAAGAAAGAAAAAAAAAAAAAGAACAAGAGGTGATATATAAATTGCACCTAACACAGCATGCTGTAACTAATGTGGGAACATTTAAATTAATATTCTTTTTCTTAAAGTCACGGGGGACCCTGGAAAGAAAATTCATGTTCATTTAAAAGACAGACATTTAAAACTCTTGGCTTTTCTTTGTTTTTCCTTAAATGGAAAACTCCAAATCATACATTACTCCTAACAAATGTTGACCATAGGTCTCCAGTGTCTGGGAAAACATTCCTTAATAAATAAAACATGACTTTCAATTGGGGGTGCTTTGCATAGTACCCAAACACAAACTTAGCTTTAAGTGGTAGAATGACAAGCCATAGAAGAATGGTGGGGTGTCCAGACCCAGGAAAGTGGGAATTAGTAAGGAATTTCCCCATGGCATGGCCTCTGAGGAACAGAAATGTTTAGTTTTTAAGTATAAACTCTATTTCCATGATGTAGCTTTTATTCAGTTTATCCCCACATCTCACTAAAAGGTTTCCATTGAGTAATGTGTGTAAATGGAACTACGAGATATTAAGTGATTTGAATGAGACAGGAAGTGAGACCTTATAACACCTGGCATTGAAGATTGTAGCTCATGTACGATAATAAGAAAAAGACAACCTAAGGAGCATTCAGAGTCCTGGAGAGAAACCTGAAGAACAAAACTCATCAGAACAGGTTAATACAGAAAAGGATATGAACCATATCCTATTTATCCTAAATTTATTACATGGCAGTAATGCTTGGGTTCAAACCCAGCCCAGTGATTAGTAGCTATATGATTTTTCAAAGTTACGTAATCTTCAAATCCTGTTTGCTTATCTGTAACACTGGGATAATTACAACATCCGCATAGAATTGCTGCAAAAATGACATGCGATAAATCTAGTTAAGAGACTCAGTCCCGTGTCTGGCAAGTGACTAGAATTCTATAGAAGCTAGCAAATAGTTTTGTATTCAGTGCCACTTGATATTAGAACATAAATTTTCTCCCATGTCACTGAGCATTTTTTTAAAATATAATTTTAATGAATGTCTACCAGTTGGCTCTGTTGAGTCATGCTTAATTTAATCCTTTCCCCATTGTTTGAACCATGTATGCCTTTTCCAGTTTTAACTATGATAAAAGAAAATGCCAAACTTCCATATTTAAAACTTGATAGCATATTCAATTATTTAATCAGGAAAAATCCACTAAATGGCTCTTAAATATGCCAAAGTATATAAGCATTTTACAAGTTTTTCATATAAGTCGTTTATATATGTTGTTCATATACGTTGTTTTCATATATGTTCATAAGTTAACAACAATTCTGTAGAAAAAGAATACCAAAAGATATTCTTTTGATTATGACATTTCAATTTACAAGTAAAGTACCATTTCAGAGTGACTTAAGCTTTCTTAAAATGAAAATTATCAGAAATTCCAAAAGTAGGATAACCTTCAAACTTCTTGATTAGAAGGGCACAGAATCACTAAGAACCTTGATTCTTTCTATCTCATCTATATTAGTGTTAACATCATACTCTTCCCAAAGAAATCCTATTAGAATGATGAGGTTATCATGACTGATTTCACTAGTTTCTTGAAGTAGGCTGCAGGTAGAGGAATCACCAATAATAAGCATGATCTTTCTGTCAGTGTTTTGGGATACCATTTCAATTTTATCTTCCTCAATACTACTTATCACTGCAAATGTCCATTTCTATCTGTGTCCATCATAAAGTGTTTTGATTCAATAATTTGATACAATATAACTGGGTATGAATTCTGCTATCTCTTGAAGTGAGTGAATGATTGATTCATCAATATATTGGAAATTCCCAGATATTTAGTTCAACTGTACTGGACTCTACTAGGTTGACCGTTACTAGTTTTCGAAAAGAGACAAACCATCTTAAATAGAAAGAAGACATTGTATGCAGTGAAAACTTCTTGAGCAATAATATTACTCACCAGCTAAATCATTTATTTGGAGAAGAGGGTATCTATAAATTGATAGTAAATTAAAATGTGAAAAAAAAATACAGAGAGAAGTGAAATTTAAGTTCTCCATGGGATAATCCTTCAACAGAAATAGCCTCACAGTGTATGCCTTGGAATATGTTTTCTGGCCCATTAGATTATCTGAAGGAAGCCTATTGAACAATGATTGACTGTGGCTGACCTGAAGCTACTCTCACTTTACACAAAAGCTACTCCATGGCAATGCTGATGAAGTTGTACACTGAAGCCACTTGTTATCCTGAAACAACATGGAAGTAGTCACCCACTCCTCAAAGGTGTTAGTAGGGCATGCTGTAGTATATTATAATTTTGAAAGGAGTAATTTCTCATGATGTTTAATGATGGATTTTCAAATGGATGCTGTGCAAATTGCATTCACACCTCTTTACTTTAAATTGCATCTGTTGTCAGGAGTTATAATTCCACCTCTAAGTGCTACACAGGTTTACTGACACATCTCTGTTCTGCTTTTGGTACTCTTGTTGCCCCAGGCAAACTAAGCTTCAAGCTCTCAAATTCCTTGATATGCATCAATGAACATAATAAACACTCAGGTGGTTTTCAAGTTGTTGTTATTTCCTTTTTCACTTTCACCTTGTTGTGAAGATATTCTGACCTGTGAGGGTGTTTAAATACGTACACACAGACATTGTATAGAAAAGATTTTTAACTTCATATGCAGGTTTTTATCACAACTCTTGAATTGACCAGCATTCCATATGATCCTGTAGTTTGAAACTGTGTGTACAATGTTTAGAATTTGGGGTCTAACTATATTTTTTATATTTATATATGAGTATGTATGAAGAGAATGGCACTACACACTAAATGTTTCTCAAGGCAGTCTAGCTGATGCTTTTTTTCTTTCTGCTTCTGTAACACTGCATTTTTTCTGTCTAGAACATACCTCATGTTGCATTGCCCATGTATGTTGGCCTCCAGATGCAAGGTATGAGAAATGAATTGACAGAAGAGATTGCCCAGCCACCACTGGGGGTTAAATGGAAGTATGAACCATGAGACAACTTTATTAACAAAAGAAAGGGGTATATATAGGGACATAGGGTGAGGGCCTGTTGAATTCCAAAAAGACAAACAAAACCTGAGAGACAATTAACATTTTAAAGTCTAAAAGTAATTGAGGAAGAAGGAGTGTAGGCAAGTGGTTGCTATCCCTGATTTAGGAAAAGCCGGCAGCGCCAATGCAGTCTCAGAAGGTCATTTTAGTAAATCAGTCCCAAGTTTTCTAGGGATGGTTAACAAGAGAGACTTTTCTTATCTCCTCTGTAATGACCCTTCTGGTTTGCAAATGGCACACAGCATGTCCTACCTTTTTATTCAACATAAGCCAGGAAATTTTTAACACACTAAATCTGTTTCTCAAGGCAGTCTAACTGATGTTTTTTTTCTTTCTGCTTCTGTAACACTCTGCATTTTTTCTGTCTAGAACATACCTCATGTTGCATTGCCCATGTATGCATCACACATTAAGTGGTCAGCTCCTTAGTAGCATGCTCATTCACCCATTTACACCTTCAATCCATAGATCAATGTACTCAGCAATACATATCAACTAATTGAATTAATTAATAAACAAAATAGTGAACACCTGTGTGGCATTTATTTCTACTTCAAACAGTAAATTATTTTGGTTGTGTAGTAGAAAAAACATATAAGAATATATCTTAAATACCACATTGCTAGGTTTTTAAATCTGAAGCACAACATGGTTGAAATAACTATAAAAGGAACAAAACAAAAATAGCTAACCTAAACAATATTGTAAAAGAACAGGTGATTCCAAAAATTATTGTGGCATAAAATATGCTATTTAAGACAGAGGGTACATCTGATGTTTTATTTCTAGGGCAGTTGTTCTCAACAAGCAATGATTTTTCTCCTTAGGAGACACATAGATATCTGGAGATATTTTTGATGGTCCTTAGAAATGGGAGTCATCAGTGATATCAGAGCTGCTTCAAAATATCATCAAGTGCCCAAGAATTTGTGGTGCCTAGATTAGAGAACATTGCCCTTTGCATCACCCAGATAACAGATTCATTATGTTAGAGGTGATCAGAAGGAGTACTGCTAATAATTCTTAAAATTGCATAAAGTTACACACATACACATAAACACAGTTATTTGCAGCATGGTGGGCCTGTTCAGAGGTTGTGGCCCATAAAACAAAACACACACATGGGAAGACTTCATAGACTTCATAGTTGTGTGCCAACATGGGAATCACAGTGAGATTATGTCAGCAAATGTCTGAAATGACATTCAGAACCTGGATCACAAAGTGGATGGCAAATGAAACAGCATATCTGGTCCCCTCTGCCAGGAGCTGTGTTCCTTTATCTGCCCACAGCTTCTTCCTCCTTATAGTTTGTCAGCTGAGACGTTTCCTGCCATCCTTTCCTGACCACCCAGTCAATTTTCATCTTCAGTCTCTTTCGGTCACACAACTCTTTCATGAAATGAAGTCATCCCTTTGTTAATTTATTTGCTAAATATTTTTTCTCATACCAGTTGAACTAACAACAAGCTTTTGGAAAAGCAAGGTCCTTGTATTTCTCATCATTATATTGTCACGGTCTATAATAGGTGCTCAATGAATATTACATGTTTCCAGTTTATTAAACATTTATTGAGTTCCTATTACATATAATATACTATTCCTCCATGAATCAAATGGATCAACTTCCCTGTTTTCATGAAACTTGTTAATGAATGAATAAATGAATGAATGCATGATTCGACCTAAAGAGTTTGGGTAGAGTGAGCAAAGAAGAAATAACCAACTACTAACACTGGTGAGGTAAGCACAGTGGAAGAGGTAAAACACAAGCCATAATGACTAATAATATAAATTCTGAAGATCTTTAGAATATAGCTTTTACAATAATCCAGGGGCAACTAGAATGACTGAATTTTAGAGGTAATGGCCACCTTGATGGAAGTAGTTATGTTCATTGATAGTAATTAGTAAAACTAATTAGTTGTAGCACTGTAATTAAGCCATGGCACATTACACATTCAAGCTTACACTTAAGTATAATAATTAAATTCCACATTAGTTTGAACCATCTTGTGACGTAGGCTGCATGAAGAACACATTCATTTTATTTATAGGCAGAAGTTGAGGCTGCAAGAGATGAACTAACTTGCCCAAGGTCACACATCTACAAAAATATAAAACATAGCCTTTTTAGTGTTTCCTCTTTGCATTTGTGTGATCTGAAAGCCTTTAATATTACTCATTTAATGAAGGTTTTGCAGGAAGAACAGAATTTGCTAAGAGAAAAGTGTAATATTGTATTTGTAAAAACAGTTGATTATGAAGGAAGGGTAGAATCCATTTTAAGTATATTCAGAGTATTTTGAATGTGAAAAAGTCTCTAAAGAATACATATGTCCAAGGAAATAGCTTCCTAAGGAAAAAATGTTTTCCTTTGCAATTTTCATTTTTTATTTATTTGTATCATCTCCAGCATAAGAAAATTTTAATTTTTTGTGTCATGTCAGGATAAGATGTAGAAGAATTTTAGTGACTGTAAACTTGATTATCCATTCTTCTTTTTCTCAAACAAACTAAAGGTTGACATTAAAAATGTATATAAAATATGGCCAATGAAACAAAAGAACAGGAAAAGAGAAGTCAAAACTGGAAAGGAATTGAATGCATTTTAAATGAAAATTATTCTTATCATTGGGAATAAATATCACAAGGCACCAAAGGAACCAAAAGAATGTAAATAGTTTCCCTTTAAACAAAATACCATGCAGCCTTTTTTTTTTGCATGCATGCTATTTCCTGACTGGAAATTTTTAAAGGATCTTCCTAGAGGATTATTTATTTAATATTCTAACATCACCTGTTGTTTGTTTACTTGTTTTTGGACAAAGAGCTAGGGACATGAAGGAATAATGGTTTTCATTCACGTGCCCAGTGATTCAAGGAACTCTGATTGATTTTGCACATGCCTCAGGAATGCATAAACAAACCAGGACCCAGTATCTGTAGAGCATTGAGCAAAGGGGAAAGAAATCTTAAAGTGAAAGTTCTGTGTTAAAAGACAGGACTCTGCAAGTAGTTCTAGAAAAAGGAGAGTGTTTGCAGCCAGAGATTTTATGGAAGGAGGTGAGTTGTATTGACTCTCGAAGTAGACATCTCCTAACTGGTAAAGAAAAGCAATGGATATTTCAAGGAAAGAGGGAAAAATTGCCAACTTAAGAAAAAAACATTGGTGAAATGTCAATGACTCTAAGTCACAGGAATGGCTCAGAGACTAGAGATTCCAGTGGAAAAGTAAATGAAGTCTGATAGACCTGATTAAGGCGTCAGCATTGAGGTTTTGAACAAAAGATACCACTCAGGGATGTGAAACCCAGGGAGAATAAGATAGGGCTGGCATTTTAGAGGACAAGTCAACTGGTTACATTTTTTTATATAGGCTTAGTTTTTAAAGACAAAAACAAGAGAAAATCACATAAATCACATAATCAAATATTGTTTTTGGACATTTGTGTATTAATCAGTTTCTCTAGACAGAATAGAATCTGGAAATAATAGACATAGACAGACTGATGGAGAGATAAATATAGATAGGAATTTATTATGAGAAATTGACACACATGATTAAAAGAGTGAGAATGGCTATGGTCTTCTGCCTGCAATATTGAGATCCAGGAAAACACCCATGTAGTTTGAACTCATTATGCAGGGTGGGTCAGTAGCAAAAATCCCACTCTGAATTTGAAGGCTTGAGATCAGGTGGCTAGTATTGCAAGTCCTGAGTCAAGTCCAATGATCTGAGGACTTTTATGAAGCTTTGTTTTGGAATTCTTCATAAAATTCCAATAACATGGGGTCCATTGATTTTTCAGGTGGGTGAACATACCCACAGTGGGAATTTCACACATCCCCATCCCACCTCACACACATTCCTGCTCGTGTGCCCTCCCAAACCTGCCCTATGCATTCTTCATCTGACTGTGCTCTCTATCCTTTGCCATATCATTTAGTTAGTAAGCCTAAATGTTTCTCTGAGCCACTAGAAAATTAGTCAAGCCCAAGGAGGAAGTTGTTGGGACCTCCCATTTTTACCCAGTTGGCCAAAAACAAAGGTGATGACCTGGGCTGGGGACTGGTATCTAAAAGGGAGGGAAATGAAGGGGTGCAGTCATGGAGGATGCATCCTTGCCATTGGAATCTGAACCCGTTTTGGAGTACATAGTCAGAACTGAGTCAAATTGTAGTATATTCAGTTGATGTTGCAGAGAACTGACATAATGTGGAGAAAAATCTCTCCACACATGCTAACCTGAAGTGAAATGTTCTCAGTGAATGTAAAAGGAAACACACAAGGAAGAAACACACTGCATGTCATAGCTGTGTATTTCCTAACTAGGAAAAAATGACTGAGTTTTTATTTTACAATTGTTGAAAAAATACAAAAGACCATATGGCTGTCACAAAGAGGCTGAGCAGAAGACCATGGGAATCACTTTTTCTTTTGCTAATAACCTTGCCTCAGCTTCTTTCTGTCTATGAAAAGCTTCCCTTTTAAGTGAGTCCTTAAACACCCTTCTACTTGCTACATGGATGATGCCAGAGTCACTAGTTATTCAATAAAACCAATTAGATTAAAAAAAAAAAGGTTCTCCATATAGTTGCTGCATGTAGAAGATGTCTAATAAGTTTATTAATGAAGAAATGATGAATATACACTCTGAATCTATCACAAATGGATAGGGGAAAGTCTACTGAAAAAAAGAACAAACAAGTCACAAAGATCTGAGGACCAAGAACATCGGTAGTCTAGGGCAAGAGAAGTATGTCCCAACTTCAGCAAGACGAAGCAAATCTGTTCTTGTCCTGTTTGTTTTATTCATGTTCTCAACAAGATTGAGCGTTTGCCACATGCATGGTGAGGGTGTTGGTTACTCTGTTTACCAATAAAAGACTTTCATTCTCACAGTACACTCAGATATGCTGTCAATTAAAAAATTCAATCTCTTTACACTTACCTTAGAGACAGCAAGACTCTTCTTAGGATTCCTTGATTCTCACTGATTTTTGTGAATATCATCTGGCAGGAAGGTATATCCTAACTGAACAGTCTCTGGTCATTTCTTTGTGCAAGGGTATGTCCACCGGACATATTTCCAAGTTACAATAATTTTCATTTGAATTTGAGCTTATTAATGACAGCTAACAGACTCACAACAATTTGTGGAGGCATTTATTTAATGCATAGTTATAGCTACAATTAAGTCTTTACTGCTCTCTCAATATCTGTTCTGCATCTACCTTTTGTCATGTGCATGTGTCATATATCTTATACACACATGTGATAGTTGCAAATGCTTTATGATAATGGTCTTTATGATCACTTCCAGGAAAGTACACGGTACCTGAATGATTGAAATCTGTCAACGGTCAGGTATCAAATAGTCAGTACGAGGCACAACTGGAATTTCAAATCCAAATTTCCTGACTCCTTGGTCCCTGCTTCCAAGCAAGAATCCTGCTGTGATGCTTTAAGAATTGTGTTAGCTGTTTGGATATGTGACCAGCTGGAGGAATTACATTAGGTGTCATCCTCTCAACTCCCTGGGCCTGAACTATTCAGGCCAATGTAGGGGCAAATACCCCAGATGCCTGAAGAGGAGCAGCTTGCATCACACTTGCAGGATGTCTTTTGAAAACACTGTCTATGGATTCAAATATACCTTGTGCTGTTCTCTTCAACTCAGTGAAAGTCACCACATTGACTATACGTGAGACCATCCTTAACCAGGGTGATCGTCATTAAATTGAAGTTTGTGGAGGATTAAATGTCAACAGTGTACTAGATACATATCAGGATCTTAAAAATGTTCAATGTGTGTGTGTATGATGGGGTTGGGGGAGAGGAAAGGGCTCCGTGGCTTATTTGAAGGTTTGCCTCACAGATGTATTTTGCAGAAAAGACGTAATTTTCAGGGTGAAGTTGTGCTGTGTTTATTAGGCCACATTCTGTGACCTTGAAGAATTGCTTACATCTTTGGTTTAAAAAAAAATCACCATGACTTTACACAGTTATTACTTGCTTTGAACTTTTTCTCTGTTCCACCTATGGAGGGAAAATTACCCTAACCTTATTTTCACTTACAAAACTTGCTTTCATTTATGTGAGAGCAAGACTAAAGTACATAACCTTATGATTAGCTTATTCATAGTTTAGACAGTTTCCTAGTAACATCATCGCTGACAGAGGCTGATATCAACTTGAGAATCTGATTGAATTTCTGTATCTCCTTGTGTTCAATTTCATATTTTCCTGAGAGGTGCTGTGTTTGTTCCTTTTTTTAAAAATTACATCTTTATCTTTAAAGTAGTATTGAATTAATTATAAATGTAATCACCCAGAATTATTGGCAGCAAATGAAGAGTGATAGCTGTTTATTTAAAATAAATCATTGACCTCAGTACAATGGAGAGAAAGCTTATCTCACACAAAACTCATTTGTACAGTTGACCCAATGTATGCTTTAATCTCTGTTCTCAGCAGATATTCTAATGTTTAATGGACCAGGAGATCTAAGGCATGACAAAGACAGTGACCTGTGGGTAAATGTTAGGCTTCGTCAGTCTGGATTATAGTTTTCCTGACAATTAGAGATATTTCACCCTCTCCTGAATCTGTCAATCTATTATTAATTTAAAGCTTGAAGTAAATTGCATATAATGTGAGTGAAATGTAAAATAGCTTATCTGACTTTGCTCACTAAATGTATCACAATGGAAATCTAAGGGTAAAGAAGCAACATAAATGCATTGTTTTATAGATAAGGAAAACAAATACAGCAGAATCAAAATGAAGCAGTTTTCAATTGATAGTGATCTGAATCTTAAACAGTTAAGTCCTACTTTTGTTTATTCTTGCCTCCCACCCAGCAACAGAAAGAGGAATTGGGGGCTGTGACAGAAACCTTCAGCAAGAACCTACTGGTGACCAATGTAACACAAAGTTTCCCTGTACAGGAGGTTGACATTATTAGAATGGCAAGAACCTCAGCTGTGTGTGTGTGTGTGTGTGTGTGTGTGTGTGTGTGTGTGTGTGTGTTCTGGAAGAGGTGGTGAGATCTGTTATTCTGAACTTCATAAGGAACCTCATTCCATAATGGTGTAAAACAGGTCAGCATAGTAAGAGCTAATATTTTCCTTGGTATCAGATTATATCCTGAAATTTACCTCATTAAATTTATATCAAATAAGAAAAAGGAGTGCAGTTAGAAAACCAGTGTTGTGACTAGGAAATGGCAATATTTCATGTTTATTACTTTGGTCTGGTAATTACTGCAAACAATACTTTCCCCAGGGATATGATTTTTTTTTATCAGTCATATCCTAGAGGGGACAGTAAACTAGAAACCTTCTTGTAAGTAAACATTAGCAAGAACTGTGCATGGAACAACTTTCAGGTCATTCACCCATCCAGAAATTACTGAGATATGTCAAAGAAATCATCCCCTTTCCAGAAACTTTTTTTTTTATTAAACAAAAACATATTGAAGGAACTGGTATATGACATATAGGTTTCAGTCGGACAGTATTATAGTTTGACATCTGTCTATGCTATATTATGATCACTACCAATTGTCTAATTTTCATCCACCAGAGTGTCATTCACCAATACTACTCAGCTACCAAAAAGAGATGAAATCTCCATATTTGTAACAAACTTTCTAGATCGAGAGGGTATTATCTGATGTATCTGAAATACATCAGATGGAGAAAAGCAAACACCATAGGATTACACTGGTGGATAGACGATAAAGAAACAAAACATGGACAAAACGAGTAAAAACAAAGTCTTATGTTAAGATTATCTTCTAACTGGGTTTCTTGCTTATGGATGCCTGTGACTGAATTATCTAGTTTACACAAAATCTGACTCTATCACTGACTGATCTGACTCTGGTTTTCTTACCTTTTAATGTAGGGATTTTTTTTCACTTATAAAATTTGCAGGTTATACACTTAACATGAATTACTTTGTTGCACTCTCATGACAAAATTACTTTCATTAATAATCATAAAACAAAATGAATAATATAATAGCTACAAAAGAAACAATGATTATTTTATTTAATTGAACTATATATATATAATTATATATATAGTTATGCCAGGAAAGTTATAAGTGAGAAAATAAATCTTATAGTATAGAAAAGTAATGTATTCATAACTCTAATTATAGTACTATGGTTTTTGAGACCAGGGAAACTGTTCCTCTCTATATTGATGTCCTACAACAATGAACAACTGAATATATTTGAAAAATAAATCTTAGTTCTAAGGATGCTGTTTAAGTTTAGTCAAACATATTATGATTGAATTAAGATTTTTTACGAGGCAAAAAATTTATTTTGCATTTTGCACTGTTTGGTTGCTCTAAATTTTAAATGAAATGAAATGTCAAGTGACCCTATGAAATGATATAATGGAAACCACTCCAATTCACATTAAGCAGCAGTGACATGATTTAAAACAAAAATAAGATAGTATTTTAACACTGACATTATTTTTAATTGCTAAATCATGGAGATAATCCGTTTTTTAAAAAATGTTGTAAAATGCTGTATAGATTTGTTGTCTTATAGCAAGGGGGAGGCTGACCTCATAGTGTTGCCCATTGTATGCAGTCACTGAATATTCTGAGATTAAATAGGTCAGTGCAAAACTACTTAGAAGAGGACCTTGCAAATGCTCTATAATAATAATAATAAGTTATTATTATAAGAAGTTATGATGCCTCCTATATTATAGTGCTACAATACCAATAAAGGCAAAGCCTGATCTTACTGAGATATTAGGTATAGATTACTGAGATATTAAGTAGATTCAATTAAGGTATTAAGTAGATAAAATTAAGGAAAATTAATTGTACTAAGGAAATTGTGTGATCATTGACTGGTCACAGCATTTTTTCCTTTCACTCAAAAGAACAGAAATAGGCCAGAAAGAAAAAGATAAATATGGAATGATTTCACTTATATGAGAGATATAGGGAAAACAACCAAACAAATGAACAAGAAAAATTAAAACCTGCTAACAGTACTGAAGTGTAGAGCAAAAGAGGGGGAGGAGGGTTAGAAATGGGAGGAAGAGGGCACCAAAGATTCAGATGGTTCGTGGGTGACAAGGTGATGGTAGATCCTCTGGATAGACAAAGATATAATATATATATATATATATATTATATATATATATATGTGTGTGTGTGTGTATACATATATATGTGTGAAATCAATTAAAATATATAAAAAAGTGAAGGAAAAAGTTCAGTTGCACAGAGATTTCATTCTTAATGAAATGTAACATTCATCATTGCCAGAACTGCTAATTTTTTGTTGATTAAAAACTCTCCCTATTTTACTTTTAGGGACTACTAATTCTTAAAGCTGTAACTTAATTGTTCATTCAGCTGAAACATCTTCTCCTTAACTCTTCTGCTCAGGAAGAAGATGCATCATCCATTCATGCAATAAACCATTTGTAGATCCTCCTTACCACTTGTTCTCTCACCTGTTATCAGTATTCTTGATAGGTTCCAGAAGTAGTGACTACACACACACATTGTTACAATTGTATCTTACATCAATTAAAATCTGCAAGAGAAAAGAGAGATGTTAGTGTCACCTTCACTATTTTAAGTGCTACTCTTACCTATTAGAACACTGCTGGCAAACACTTGGGAGAGGCATTAAAATAGTCTTGAGAAGTGAAATACCATTTCCTGAAGTATATAAACATAAGTAAACTGAGAACTGGAGAGTAAGTTTTGTTCAAGTAGAAAGGGGCAATAAAGTGGGGAGAGTGGAGAAAAATAGCTCAGAATAAAGAAGAGCAACAATTATGATCTGGAGAGGAAACAAATACCAAGGGAATTTAAGGAAGTTCCACATTTTTGTAGCTAGAAAGATTGAGAATAGTGAGTGAACCCTGGAGAGATAACACACAAACAGATAATTCAAACTCCTGTCAATTCTCTTTGTAGTTGTTTGGTTATGAGCTAAGAGTGTGGAGGGATGACTGAGGGACTTTAAGTAGAAAAGTTACTCTAAGAGATAGAGTTGAGAGAGAAAAGATGAGAAAAGGGAAGTTGCTTTGGTTGTAGGGATTTCATCTTGACACAATGATGACCATTCTTAAAGAATTCATTGAGTAGTATTTTCAAGATTAGGTGATATACAGTCATGCAGGATCTGATGGTTGGGTATTGGTGGCTGAAGACAGGAAGGCTTCAATATGCATTCTGAGTTGACCTCCAAGTTAAAAGATAGCAGCAATTGCTAAGAGGCAAAAAACTAGAAACTATGGCACTGACGGACGCTAAGTAGAAAATTTAGGATGGAGGCACCACTGATCAGAAACTAGAGGTAGAGCACAGAAAATAGCAAGATAGTTTTAAATAAGTCGTAGAAGTGAAAAATCTTTAGGAGCCAGTTACTGTGATTCTGATACAGGGTTGTGAATGACACAGTTAAAAATTGTATTGGCACCAGAGTACCCCGGTGGGTGCAGTCTAAAAGACCCCAAGAGAAGAAGCAAGAAGTACCAAAAGGCAAATAAAAGGAAGGAGCAAGGAGAGGAAAAGGAAACAGAGAGACAAGAATGGTGAACTGATAGAACAGGCTCACAAGGCTTGACCAGAGGAAGCCCCTGGAAGAGAGAGCTAGTGGTGGTATGGAGCCATGGTGACCAGTAGAAGAGTGGCCGGAGTGGAGATTGTGGCACCATGCAAAGTGGCATAGTGAGCTGGTACATGGGAATGGTCAGAGATTTGAAAAGCTGATTTGTGCATCAGCAAATGTGGAAGAAGTTTGTAGCACCTTGGATAAGTGGAGCAGCTTGGAACACTGATGAAGAAGCAAAGAGAAGACACTGGAGAAAGACTGGAATTTGCAGAGTGCCTGCATCAGGTTTGGAGGGGCAAAGGGGCACCATCATGGATATGTGTCTTTTGGGACCTTTGGGGCTGAAAATGGTGACTGGAGTAAGATAACTGACATGTGTAGCTTTTAGGACTTTTTATTTTCCTGGTGGCTTTTGTCCCCTTTGACCCAATATCAACACAAAGTATCAGATGCTGTAGAAAGTACCCAGAAGGATAAGACTGCAAGACTAACAACTGATGAACTGATGAACTGTCACAGAGCTCCACCTATAATGTCGTTGGGACTGGGGACCAAACTCCTGGTCCAGAGATGTGTGCAATGTGAGTGAAGTTCCCTCTTTTTCCAATATGGGAGGAAAGTCACAGAGACTACTCTGAGACCACATGGCAGAACTGTAAACCTCAAGAGAACAGATGAGCTGGACTAACCACCTGCTGAAGTCTGTTCCCCCAGAGAACTTCTCCACTGCCAGTTGTTGGAAATTGAGTTCCCAGTACCAGATGTCAGAACTGTAAGGCTCAGTAGGAACATCCTATGGCAGACATCAGAATGGAGGAAACTGCCAGCATGAACGAGGAGGCATTGAACCCAGTGAATGCAGGAGTCTGGAGAATAGGAGACAGTCTCCTCCACCAGAAGAAACACCAAAATCAAGGAATCTGGAGAACCACAGACCTGCCCTGTGAGATTCCTGATGTTCCCAGCATGAGATTCCTGATGTACCTGCCTCAAGATTACTCCTGGGGGGCTGAGCAACATGGCATGCTGCATTCCAGGAGCTCAGGTCCTCACCAGGAGAAAGACAGTAAAGCAAAAAAAGAGAAGAGACCACTGCACCAAGCCTCCACCAATGTCTTGCATTGAGAGAGAACTTGGAGTTACTGGAGTGGGGAAGCAGAAAAAGGGGAGCAAGATGGTGGTACAGGGGTCATTTTTTTTATCAGAAGGCCATACACAAGGGAACTAAAAACCATAACAATATGGTATGACCAATGTTGAATGAAAGTAAGAAAAAATTAAAAATCAACAACAAAAAAAGAAAGACCCAGAGGCACAGAGCAATGATGGAGATTTGGAGATGGGGAGGATCATTGCAGAGATTCACCCTGCTTACAACGTACCTTAGTCACAGCCTAGAACTAGTTTAATTAATAATAAATATTGTTACCCATAGGAATAAACCCCTCCCAAAGAGAAGAACACTGCATTACAGCCCTGGCCAAAGGCAGTCCTCCTCCTAGTCCACCTACTTTTAAAAAATCTGCCCCTTTTTGGGCCAGCTGTTCTGCCCATCTTTGATTATGTAGGTGTCTCTTTTTTTTTTCTTTCTCCTAATAATTTGCTCTTTTGGATATAATTAAATGTGTCTGCCATGTGGGATAACTTGAAATGTGCCACTGAAAGGGGAGCTCTGCTAAAACTTTTCTCAGAGAGTACTCAAGGGCCCTAATCTCTGAACCCAACACCTCTCCAAATCTATGTCAGCATCAGTCGCACAAAGCAGTCCTACAAAACAGTCTTAGTGTTGAACTTTTGAGGAAGAAGGAGTTGCCTTTTGTTATTTTTCAATGTGAGGAGACTGAGACATCCAGATGGAGGAAAAGATCCCTTGGAAATAATCTGAGACAGGTGAGAAGGAGAAGCCAGCACTCAAGGAGAGTATGAAGGGTAAGGAGAGAAACTAAGAGCAGAGTGATGGATCCTCATTGAAATTCCAGGAAAGACAAAAGAAGAGGAGTCAGCAGAAGAATCAGAAAAAATGGACAAAGAGGTACAAGGAAAATTGGAGGGAAGGTGATGCTGGGAAAGCTATAGCTTTCCCAGACACATGGTAATTGTTATGGCTCTATATGAACTTACTTGCCTCTTCATGGAACAAAAATCATACCTTTGTAGGTCTTGATTTTAACATATGTTGAAGAGAAATATATTTATATATAATATATATAATGCTTATACATATATATATATTTTTATATATAATTCTTAATAATAGAAAATACTTTCACTTCATTATTTTCCTAAAGCAGAGTCAGGATGGGTGAATTCAGACTTGGTCGATGTTGTCTAGTGAAGGGTGCATGTGGAGGTATCCTTCTCCCCAAGATCATTTCTATTCATCTAAACTTGAGTAACACTGAATTTGGATTAAAAGCTGCTCTTAAATATAAGGCAAATTGCAACCATGCTGAAGAATAGCAGTCCATGAAAGAAGTTGAATCAGTCTTAATGAGGCAGTGTAGAGTCCAAGATCTTCTGGTCAAATAAAAGAAAACATGTCAAATAAGTTGGAAACCTCAGGCCATAGGGAAAATGTTGTAATAAGAATCTTGCCGGAAAGAGTCTGTCCAATCAGTTTAGGCAGCAGATACGTGCCAGGATAGAATGATTTATGTGGAAATACTGAAAACTTGATCCACACCCTTTCGAAAATTGTGGATCATGGGAATAATATGTGGTTATATGTCCAAAGTCAAAGGGCCTCATTTACTACTCTCAATAGAATATCAAGCAGGTAGTGAAGTGGATGAGGACAACCCTCCCCCCCAAAAAATCAGCATCAAGGCCAAAACTTCGCATAAAATTGGAATGCAATTTGAAGTAAGCTTGACATCTAATATATAAGCAATTGTGTGTAGTGGAGAGAGGACATATTTTGGAGTCCTACTAAGCTGGGTTTGAATTCCAGTGAAGTCAAAACACATGATAAGACCTTGAAGAAGTTATTTAAACCTGTGAAGTCTCTGCTTACTCGTGAAATTGATTTAATGTTTCCTAATCTGTCTGTTTTCTGTCGGATTTGGTTTCTGTCTTTTTCCTTCTAGCTTGTTTCTGCCAATAAGATTTATTCTAGGTACATCCATATATCATCAAATTTGTCACTTTCAATTGATGTGTAATATTCCATTGTGTACATACACCACATCTCTTTCATCCAGTCATCTGTCTTGGGGCATTTGGGTTGTTTCCATATTCTTGAAATTGATATGGGTCATTTTCACAGGTATGTAGTTGACATCTCATTGTGGTCTTGATTTGAATATCTCTGATGATAAGGGATGGTGAACATTTCTCTCATGTGTCTATGGTCCTCTTCTTTGAAAAATTGCCTATTCAATTCTTCAACCCCCATTTTTTTGGATAATGTTGATTTTAGATTTTATGTTGTTGAATTGCATAAGGTTTTTTTGTTTGCTTTTTTAAAAATAAAGCATGGCTATTAATCCTTCTTGCATGTACAATGTGCAGATAATTTTTCCCTGACTCAGTATATCTTTTCATTTCAGGGGGAGTTTGTGTGCAGAACTTTTTAGCTTGATGAGGTCCCAGTTATTTATTTTTTATTTTGTTTCCCTTGTCATTGGAGTCAAATCTTCAAAGACATCACTAAAGTTAATGTAATTGTTGCGTTGACTGTATTTTTAATATATTTTATGACTTCAGGGTTTGTATTCAAACCTTTAATTCATTTTGAAAAAGTTTTTGTGAAAGGTATGAGATAGTTTCTTCTAAGTAATTTTGTTTTGAGGTTAACATAAGATTTATAGCAGTCATCTTTGCTTGTAGCCCATTTAAAACTGAAAGCAAGCTCTTCTTAACCTCATTCTAATAGTCCTCATTTTTAATCTTCTCCCCCATATTTTATGCTTTCGGTGTCATGTTGCTTCTAAGTAGGATCTCATTTCATTTTATAGAATTTTTATTTATTTATTTTATTTATATATAAATTTCACAACATTGTAATCTCAAGGATTCCCCCCCGCCCCTTCCTTCCCTTTCCCTCCTGCTCAAAGTTGTGCGCTTCAGTTTGGTGCTTAGCTTGTTTTGACTTTTCCTCAAGGCTTTTGTTTATTTTTCCTTTAATATTTCTGCAAGTCTTTCTGGTAGAGATGAATTCTTTTAACTATTGTTTGTCTGAAAAACATTAAATCATACTTTCAATTCTGAGTGATAACCTAGCTGGGGATTCTTTGGAAGTCTTTTCCTTTCAATACTTTGAATCCACTATGTCATTCCCTTCTGGCCTGAAAGTTTTCTAATGAGAAATCTGCTGACACATTTTTGCTATTTCCTTATGTATGACTTTTTGCTTTTCTCTAGCCCTTTTAGGACTAGAGCTTCAATTTAGCTTGCATTTTAATTAATTAATATATTCATTTAGTTTTAAATAATATATTGTATATTCATCTATTTACTGTTTCACCTCCCTGGATCTTGATGTCTATTTCCCTCCCCAGTTTGGGGAAGTTCTCAGCTATTATTTCTTCTCATAAAAATTCTGTCCCTTTATTATTCTGTTTGGCCTCCCTATAATGTGAACATTGTCCCTCTTGATGATGTCCTGTAATTCTCTTATGTTATTATTATTTTTTTTTGAGACTAGGTCTCGCTATTTTTGCCCGTGGAACCACAGGCTCTCGTTGCCCGAGGTACACAGACTCAAGCAATCCCCAGCCTCAGCTTCCCAGGTAGCTGGGATGACAGGCACACGCCATCACGCCCAGCTGTTTTTGGAACTAGGTCTCACTACGGGCCCCAGTCAGGACTCGAACCGCGATCAATAGCCCCGGCCGCTTCATAGGCTGAAGCTTACAAGCACGAGCCACCGTGCCCGGCTCTCTTATGTTATTTTTAAAGCCATCTTTTCCTTTTGCTGGTCTTTCAGCTCAGTGACCCATTCCTCTGCTTCATCAAGTATGCTATTGGGTCTTCCTAGTACTTATTTTTTAAATTCAACTATTACTGTAATTTGTAGAAGTTGATTATATTTTATATGGTTTTGTATAGTTCTTATTCCATCTAACTATTGTTCTTCTAATTTCACTGGGTGCCTATATTGCTGCTCTGAAGTCTTCCACTGGCTTTTGAGTTCTGGTGCATTCACTCCTGGTAGTGAATCAACTGATTAGGCCAAGTCAGGGCCAGCGGGCTAGGAGGGAGTTGAGACCCCCAGTCCCTCAGGAATCTTTATGCTCTTTCTCTGGCCTCTCTCGCATTTACTTTTCTCTTTTATTTGTGCTCTCCTCCCCCAGGCTGATGCCTTCCCTTTCATCCTCTCCTCCCAGGTCCAGGTGAGCCCACTCATATATGTGTATACCCACTGGGCCCAGGCTTGAACAATTATGGGAAGGGCACAATACCACAGGTGCTGGTCATAGAGGTCAATGGTGGAAGGATAAAAACCCTGAAAACTTATTTACAATCTACCCTCCACCCCCTATCTCCCAACTCAGGGTTTTACCTTCATCTATGATTGAGGTGAGTTCCTCTACCTACTCACTCTCTTTGATGCTTTGTATTTGTTTCTAAGAATAAAGCTGTAGAGCTTCCCTTCCCAGTCAATGTAATCACCTGTGTTAGTATTGAAGGCTGCAGCGGATTGGTCAAGAGAGTTGACTTTGAATTGCTGTGCTTTCTGTTTTATAGGCTGAAGTGTACTTACCCATCAGAATAACTGGCACTGAAGTGCGCAACCAGAGTAGAGGCCCAAGAATCCAGCCTAAATGAGGGCTGGAGAGGTAGGAGGAGAAGTTACTGCTGCAGAATGCGAAGAGCACAGTTTTTCTTGGGGGCTGCAGTGACTAGTGCTGAGGTGAGTGTGAGTGTCTGTAACCACTGTTACAGACAGTGGCAGATTCCACTAGCACAGCTTTTCCAGAAAAATGGAGACTGCAAATGTAGACTGCTGAAGCTAGTTTTGCTCTCAATGCATGTTGCAGGCAGTTTCTTCTCTAAGGTTGTGACAAGGTATTAGTGGCTGGGAGTGAGTCTACTGTGGGTAAATGCCTCAGGTGGGTGAAGTCTTAATGGCAGGCAAGCTGTCAGAAGGCCATAGTGCCTAGGCAGGTGCAAGGTAGTGGTTCACAGGCCCTCAAATACTGGTTAACAACAAGCTTCAGGCAGGGATCTGCCCACTACTCACTCCCCCCATGTGCCTTGGGTATAATTGTCTCTGGAATAAAAATGTTCTTGTTACTGTGAGGGAAGGAGCCCCAGGAAATTGGGATACTAAGGGAGGGAGGGCAGGTGTTTCCTGGGCAATGAAGGTGCCAGCAATAGAATTCCGGAAGGGAAGTGAGTTGCACATTGCTACCACCAGACCCCAAAAAGATTCCCCTGGAAGTTCATGAAGTTCAGGTACCAGCAGTTATTGTGAAATGGTGTAGTCTGTAGATTTGAGGAGTTCCTGGAAGTTGGATAAAGCCTAATAGAGGATGGAAAGGTTAATTTACCCTCCAACCTTGGCTTCTTATTTGATTTCAGTTAGGGTAGCATCTTCGCATCTTAATGCAACCCAAATGAGAACATACACAATGCATGGAGCAGAGTTTATTCAATGTCTCGTTGTACTTTCCTCTTGCTCCTCATGCTGTGGTTTTAAGTTTTTAAAAATTGTATAATATTTAGCAAAATTTGTGTAGGCTTTAGCAATCTCTTTTCCTCCGAGTGAGTGTTTCTCAGAGAAAAGCTCCTCCATGCTCCATATGGAATGAGTACACTCCCTTCTCCAATGCAATTCCAGGTACTGCACACCTATGAAGTGGCATCAATCTCTTCAGTTTCCCTGAAGGATGGACTCTTGATGTCCATCCTGTCTTTGGGTCCAAATATGCCAATATAGTTCCTAGTTGGACTGTGTCATAGGCTTTCCTACCTGTTCCTTGTGGAAATATTGATTCTCAAATCTTCCACTGATGTCCACAGACTCTAGTATTGATGCAGGTTTGTGGGAAGAGGCAACTCCAGGGTTCTTCTAGCTGTCATCTTCCCATCTGTCCAAAAATCATAGAAGTTTGAAGATAGAAAAGGGATTGAGACTAGAAGCATGCAGGAAATCTGTAGTCAAAGCAGAAATCATACCTGTGGGAAACTGGTTAACTATACTCAGGAACATTACAAATAATTGATACTGATATATTATCAAATTAGATGCCAGATTTATTGTAGGAATTAAGTCTTGGGGATTTTATATATTTACTACCACATAGTATGGGTAGCTAAAGATATTTCCCAGGGAAATGACAAGGATGGCTGTGTGACTAAAGATTAGGAATATATTAATATTTAATAGACAGTACTCTGTACTGGCTAGGTGACTTGAACTTTTTTTCTTCAGTGGTCATGATAAAGCAAGTCAGAGTTTTGTTGAAGACTCAGCCTTATGCATGTAGGGAATTTGTCAGAAAATTTTTACATAGTTCTCAAGTCTAAGGGGATGCTGTTTATTTGCACACTGGAATCCAGAAATCTCCATTTGCCAGTCCAGGATTCTAGTCTCATAGTAAGCCATACCCCTGAGCCACTAATGGAAACCATCCTGAGGAAAAATAAGAACATCCAGCAAAACCACATATGTGTGTAGAACTCCAAATCATTCATGCAGTGTGAAAACCTCAAGCCTGAAAACTAATCTAAAACTGGCCTGAAAATAGAAATCCCTGTAGAGATTTGCAGAGACAAATGTAAAAGCACTTCTTAAGGGTGTCTCCAAAAGCTGGGGAAAAAATGGGATTCATATGAGAGAAAAAGTCAACTGAATGCAATAGCAGACAAAATAATTTTGCACCCAGAAAACCCACAACCAGAGATTGTTATCTAGTTCTAAATGGAAGAATTCATGCTTGAGAACTAAAGATAAATGAATACTTTGAGAGGAATTTTAAAACAGGTACATTGCAATTATGGAAGACAATTAACCAATACTTTACATTTCCAGTGTAACACTATAATATAACTAATGTAAATAAAACAAAATATCATATGATCATTTCCATAAAGATTGACTTAAAACTGAATATACTAGATAAAGCTTGTAGTAACATTGTAGTGGATAATTTCATATATATATGTATATATATGTATGTGTATATATATATATATATATATATGTATATGTATACCCCCACACTATTCAACCAAAAAAGAAAATGTCATTATGAATTATAAAACACTGAAAATAATCCTTCAAATTCTAGAAAAATCAGAAAAATTGATACTCTACCAGAATTAGTTCTTTTCTAGCACACAAAATTTTAACCCATTAGCATTTCAGAAAGTGAGATGTGTCTTGAGATAAATGATGTCTTAACAATGTGTCATAGTTTTACTGACAAAATTCTGTCTCTTAGTCAGGAGACAATTCAAGGAGTATTTTAAAGTCAGTAGCTTCCCATACTTGAAGAAATGTTGTACTTTGCATTGTTGATGCATTTTCCCCCTTGTATGAACCAATGCAACTAAACAAAAGTATCAAGCAGAAGAATTGGGATATAGGAGAGGTATAATTACTGATACAAAGATTATACAATTTGATCTTGGGAAATCTGAGAAAAGAGAACAGTAGGTTAAACATCAAGAAAATTTAACAAAATGGTTAATGGTTAATTGCTTAAGTCAAAAGTAATCTGCAAAAGAGTCTAATCTATGAATAACGTATTTAAAGTTGCTTGGCTTTTTGTTTTTGTTTTTGTAACAAACAAAAAATTATGTCAAAACAAGTCAACAACCAAACTGAAGTACACAGTTTGGGGGCGGGGGTGGGATAGGGTAAGGTACAGTCAGGTACAGTCAGGGAGGGTGGAGCAGGTGAACCCCGGGGATTACAAAGATGTGAACTTTATATATAAATAAATTATTTAATAAAAATAGATATGAATAACCCTTCAAATAAAAAAAAATAGTTACTTCTCAATAAATAAGGAATTATGGGTATAAATCTCAAAAAATTGCAAGAAAAGATGTTCAATCAGGAAGTAAAAGATTCGCACAGGCATAGTTTAAGCCTGCCTTTTCCAAACCTGACTGTGCTGTCCTTTGTAAATGGATTGTCCTTTATGTTTGAAAGTAACAGTCAAATTGGTTATGCTACTCAGATTTTATAAAATTATATTGTCACATTCCTCCTAGCATACATGGTGGGGCTTCTTTAGTTGCATAAAATGTTATTTTTTGTAGAAAATTTCTGTAGGGACTCAATCAGGTCTTCAGGATAAGCAAATAGACTGCATTGGTTTACTTCTGTGGAATACTGCTAATGGAATTGCATTTTGATATTTAATTTTTTGTTTAATAATTGGAGGTACTTTAGAGTAAATGCTGCTAAAAAATCTATTGTTGCATTTACTGTCATGATATGTTTAAACTTTCCTCTATGATCTTATTACCAACAATAGTTCAGCTCCTTGAGTGTTATCAGTTGGGTGGTGTGTTAAGGATTTACTGGGATTTTGTAATTGATTAGTTTTTCTTTACATTGTCAAGTAGAATGCTCCAAGACAATATTTTTTTCATTTGGAAAGCAATATTGTACATAAACCCACAACTTCTTTTCTTTAATTCCTCTACATTACTTTCTCTTTGCTTGGATTTCCTTGCTCACTTTTTAACTACTTCAGCTATATTTTACATCAGCTAGAAAGCCACCTGAAATTGATTTTCAAACAAAGATAAGGTATAAATAAATACTTGAATCTAAAAATAAATAAAACCATCTTTCTAAGTCTCAGTTTCTTCAATCAAACCATCTCTTCCTCCTTTGTTTGTGTTTATTAAGACCATTTTTCATCAACTTTTGAAAGATAACACATCCTTTTTCACTCTATCCATGTTTCTCACTTTATTTTCCTCTGTAAGTCCATCACTTTCTGATATGCTAAATATATTTTGAAGCTGTTAATTCTTCTTTTCCTTTCCTTTACAATAAAGTGCCACGTTGAAAACCTTATGCTAAAGTGATTGGCACCAAGAAGGGCTTGAGTAAAATGCAATGAATAACTGCGTTGATGTTGTTCCAAAGAATGACTATGTAATAATATATTTGGAAGTAACTAGAACATTAGAAATAACTAGTACACTGAATTCTCTCTATTCTTTACCTTTAGAGAAAAGTTGGTCATGAAGCTCTGACTATAATTTATTTTGATATAACCCCTGAATTTAGGGATCACTGAGAGTTTCATTTAACTACCAATGTCAGCACTAGAGGGAAATATCTAGTGAGGATTCAAAAATACAGTGCTTTAGAATAATAATGAAATGTAATCATATTTGTTATTAACTGTGTGATGATCAAAAAACACATTCCCTTTGATAAACATTGTACTCCTACTTCATCATCATGATTAACATAAAGCTGCACAATACCTATTTGTTGAATAACGAATGATGAATGAATAGTGGTGATAATGTTGATGAAAATAATAGCTTTCTTAACAGGTTCTTATGTTCTTACCATTCTGATGAACATTTCACCAGCATCTGTCTTGATTCCATATAGAATAATGTGGGTGCACTATTGATATATTGGAATATGTCCTCCCATTCTTAGCCCCATTTCCAACTGAGAAAACCAAGACTGAGAGAAATGAAATAATGCATCTTGTAAACTCACACAGATAATGTGCACAGAGCTGAGGCTAGAAACATGGGGTTTCTGTCTCTTGACCTATACTCTCAGGTGTTAGAACCTGTCCTTTTGACTTGGTCTCTGCTTATTTTTCATTCCACTTATCTTCTGTGTACATCCCAATTGGCTGCATCCTTCAGTAAAAGCATAGGTAGCCTTATCTGTGACTACCAAAGCCAGGTTTTAGTAGTTCAAAGTTTTCTTTTCCAAGAGAAAAATTTAGTTGTTACAAAAATGACTTTTGATCGCCTTAGATTGTCTGATAAGCCACACATAATGCTTGAGCTAATCTTTTCTGAAAGCTCTTTGGGCAAATGGCTGTTAACACTCAGGTCTGACAGTTTAATGCTATTACACTGCAAAATATATGCTCTTTCCCAAAATAAACATGTTTTATAATAGCAATACAGATGTCATCAAGGGGCAAGGTTATCAGGAGATAATTAGACCCCAGAGAGATTACAGGCTCTTAGATCATGAGCGCTGGATTGCGAGCATGCCTTATTAAATAATTGTAAGAAAGTCAAAGTCAACTATAAATACACACATTTCCCTGTAATTACTTTAAAAAGTACAAATCCAAGGTGCATGCTGATGTGCTGAGATGATAAGGCCTCTCTCTCTCCATTACCTGAAAATGTCTAAATATAACCTAGAAAAGCAACTTTCAAATTGAATTTTAAATAAGAATGTGAAAGGAATGACTTTTCTTCCTTACTTTGCTAACATTTTTAGGTGAGCTGTCTTAAGGAAATTTTTAAACCCTGGCAAATGAATGGCTGGTTTCCAAGACAAGCCTCCCACCTTACTTCATAATCCATAAAAAAATTAATAAAAACCCTAAGTAGGTAACATTCTCTGGAAATAAACTTCTGTATACTTGCATATAATATTCCTTTGTCTAAAAAGAGCCCCTCTTGCCCCTATCCTAAATTTACCAAGCAGAAATTGACATCAACCTGAGAAGCTATGACATCTCCTTCAAAAATAGTTCTTGTATAAAATTCGTGAAATCTTTCACCAGTGCTAGTAACGATCCATCTACTTGGCTTCATGACATTGGAATATTTCTTTTTGGGTGTTCCTATACATCTTACAGATAATTTTACTAGCACAATTATCTGTGAACTTAATACTGTACATTTATAGATATTTGATCATATTAACTTAAGCTTAAGAATAGGTTCCTACCCACAGTACTTGGCACAAAATATGTGTTTAATAAATATCTATTGAATGAAAAATTAAGAAATTAATAAGCTGCAGTTCTCCCAATCTGGTGAATAGAAAAGTAATTTTCTTTAAATAAGAGCTTCGTTGTTTACTGCTTCCAACCTTAGTCTAGAATGGGGCTATCTCAAAATTAGACCAGTGGGTCAACGTGTGGTACAGTGAAATACAACTCAGCAATCAAAAAGGTAAACTCATGTTATTTGTAGTGACATGAAGGGAGCTGGAAAGACTTATACTAAGTGAAATAAACCAGATGAAGAAAGACAAATACCAGATGAATGGTGTCACTGATATGTATAATATAGAAAAACCAAAAGTGTCAAAGTCAAGCATTAAAACTAACTCTTAGAAACTGACTATAAATCTTAAGATTTCAGAAAGGGAGGGGAAGGAAGTGTGGTAAAAACAGGTGAACAGTTAAGGAGGATGCAATGGCCTGTGATAGAGGACTATGTGTACTTCAGTACAAGAAGGATTACTGTGGGAGTTTCTACACTGTCAAAACACAGTCAAGGTTGTAAAATAATGGAACTTCATTAAAAATAATACAGTAAAAATAAAACTTAATGCAAAACTTGAAAAATAAGGATGGAGTTATTAGCTCTCATGTCAAGAGGAAGTTTCAGGTATTGTGATTCACATTGATATGCCAGCAGCTTCCTTGAGGGACCTGGTTTGTGGCAATGGTACTCTATCCTCATCTGCAGTACTTGGAATGATGAATGGTACAAAGGAGTCAGTGACTGAATTCAAACCTGTGGTGATCCTTTTCCATCTGTTTTGCTTGAAGTATTTATATAACTCCTTGTTATATCACAAATAGTGACAAATAAGGTCTTCTATGTCCAAATATATGTGTTCTCCATGAGATGATTTCTAGTTCCCAATCAATCCCTTTTAACACAACCATATCCACACTACTCATGCTTATCTCTGTACTCTGGAACCTCAAGAGTGAAATCTATGAAGTACTTGCCTCTATTTGCTCAGTATGAGTTTTGTCATCTCAATATTCTTAAAATCCAGCTTTAATCAAAAGCACAATTATTTTTTCTTCTTTTTCTTCCAACACTGTTGAAGAATGACAGGTAAAAAGTGATCTTTATTTAGGAAGGGCAATGTGTTGATTTCCTATACATTCACATGGTGAGATGACTACCACATCAAGTTCATTAACATATCCATCACCTCATATAGTTACCATTTTTTGGTGCAGTGATATAAGATTGACAGCATTGAATGGGAAGATTTTAAGGTTCACAGAGTCCATGCCAGTCAACTAAAGACAGTCTTGCCTCATTTTTGCAATGGACATGACTTTTTTAGACTCTATGTTACTTGTGTTGGCACTTTAAATTTCATTCACATAGCTCTTCACTATATTCCTTTTAATCCCACATCCCAGCAACTAATATTCCTTTTTACTTTCCAGGGATTTTATTTCCAAATGTTAACAAAAATTTAAACATACATATAAGAAGATAATTCCCATCATCATTTTCAAACTTGCTTGCTGATGATAGATCTCTCTAAATTTGAGTAGAAATAGTTAAATAGAAATGGTCATATATAGCTTTTCCCATCACTTTTTCCATCTATATTCCAAAGTTAGATTTTCCTGAGTATGTATATTAGTTAAGGCTAATTATGCTATAGCAACAAGTAAATCCCTAAACTTCATTTTATTTTTTAAAAATAATTTATTTATATATAATTTTCACAGCATTGTAATCCCAGGGATTTACCCATACATTAGTGAAACCATTTGACTTCTGTCTTTCTCTTTTTGACTTGTTTCCACTAGTATGATTTCTTCTAAGTACATCCATGTTGTCATAAAGTCATCAAATTTGTCATTCTTAATTGATGAGTAATATTCCATCATGTATATAAACCACATTTTTTTCATCCAATAATCTGTTTTGGGGCACCTAGGTTGCTTCCATGTCCTTGCAATTATAAATAGTCCTGCGGTAAATAGCATTGAGGTCTCTTTTGGGTAGATCCCTAAGAGAGCAAAAAACTTCATTTTTAACAACAACAAAAAAGTATACTCTTTGCTTATGTTGCATATCTAAGATGAATTGTTTCTGGTTTGGGTATCAGGATAGAAAGTGGGGTCAGAGAGACGTAATCACTATGTCTCAAGTTGAGAGAAGCTGCCTGGTGATGAAGCTGTGCATTCCAAAGGGCAAAAGCTAACTGGGGCTGACTGTGGGATGGAAAGAGACCATCTGCATCTGCCAGGTTCATTCTTTAATACCAGCCACTTATTGACCTTCATTGACTCATGTTTCTTACCTCTTTGGATAGAATTAGCCACGTGCACAAATGTAACTGTGAGGAAGGTAAGGAAATGGGAAGGAGCAAATACATATTTATTGATTAAAAAATGCCAAGAAAACTTGTTTTGATGTAATCTAATCAATTCTCAAGCTTAAGTCCATATACTAAGTATGCAAATTTGCCAGTTATTTAATTCCCAGTTTTTCAAGACATGAAATAAAACTTTTAGAAGAGATGGTACTACATGTAGTTTGGACTAACTGGATGACAAAACCAAAACATAACACCAGATAGTAAATGTGTCATCATATATTAAACTTATTAAAATTCATCTCAATTTTCAAACATCAACTGAAGCTCTGTTTCCCACCTTCTTTCTCTTTCCTGGTAAACAAATCTTGGGGATTTATATTGACTAACAAATTTAAAATGTTCATAAATTCTATCATATGGTAGCATGATAGAAATATTCCTATTCATGTGTGGATGAGTGAATGGCCTTGGTGAGTCATGATAGTAGGTATTACACCTACTTTCAACTAGGCTTTTCAGTAGTTATGTGAGAAAGGTATTTATCTTTATTTTATTAATTCAAAAACAAGTTATTGGATGAAAGTCTAACAGGCTTTGTTCTAATTCTGTAAAAACTCTAGTATGTGAAATAGATGCACACCTCATTCAAATGGAGCATAAATTTTATTTTATTTTATTTGTTTATCTATCTATCTAATTTATTTATTTACTTACTTACTTTATTCATTCATTCATTCATTCATTCATTCATTCATTCATTCATTCATTCATTCATTCATTCATTCATTCATTCATTCATTCATTCATTCATTCATTCATTCATTCATTTTAGACTAAGTCTTGCTATTTTTGCCCGTGGAACTGCAGGCTCACATTGCCCGGGGTACCACAGACTCAAGCAATCCCCAGTCTCAGCTTCCCAGGTAGCTGGGATTACAGGCACGCACCACCACGCCCAGCTATTTTTTTTGGAACTAGGTCTCACTACGGGCCCCAGGAGGGGCTCGAACCGCGATCCCTAGCCCTTGCCGCTTCATAGGCTGAAGCTTACAAGCACAAGCCACCATGTCCGGATGGAGCATAAATTTTAATGTAGGGGGAGAGAAAAGAGACAACAGAGATTCAAACATTATACAGAGATGAAAATACAATATGGCAATGAGACAGAGTGACTGTAAGTAGTGTTCAAAGATAGGCAGTTACTTAGTATGCTAGGATAGAATGCAAGTTGTTGGACTTGATATTGAGATTTTATTGGTGGCCCAGATGTAGGGCAGGGGAAGTCAGATTGTAGCTTGTTGAGTGAATGTGAAGAGATGTGTTGGTGAACAGAGGATGCTTTTTCCAGAATGTTGATTATGACATGTAGTCAATTACTTGTGGGAAAAGTAATTGTGATAAGATTTTGTTTTATTTATTCTTTTTATATGGAAGAAGTAAATATTTATTAGACACTTCTCCTTTTCCTTGCATGTTACATAAAATTGTCTTAATAGGAGCACTTACAGTGAGCCACTCAATGCCACAATAATTATCACTGATCTAATGCATCATTCACATTCTTTTTTATTCCTGTGACTTATAGGCCTTTGAGATGGTTCCCATAAGCCTCCCATGTGAAGTCCATGCTCTTGTAGGAACCTCCCACTTGAGTTTGGAGGAGCCCTATAGGGCATGACAATGGTGATTGGAAGTACATCATTCCAGATATGTAATATATCACATTAGAGGCAGTACCTGTTTTACTCTCTCTTGCTGAACTTGGAAAGTTTGAACTTCACCTTGGGGGATCCCATGTGGCAAGACATTCCAGGTGACTTCTAAGAGAGAAAAGTGCTCTCTAGTCAGTAATCAACAAAAGCACTGATGGATTATTTCAGTTCCACAACTGCAAAGAAGTGAATTTTGCTAATAACTGGAGCAAGCAGAATGGTTGGTCTGTGCCTAGTCATGTCTCAGATGAGCCTGCAGACTAACTGACCTTTGCTAAGGCTTGATGGACACTACATTCAGGACCCAGCCAAGCCAAGCCTGCAGTCCTGATTTGCAGTCCTGACGTGTAGCAGCCGTGAGTTAATGCATGTTTGTTGTTTTAAGCTCCGAAGTTTTGGGCAATTTGTCAAACAATATTAGAGAACTAAAATAATTTATGAAGAAATTCAGGGAACAATTTATTTGAGAGAGATTAAAGAGTATGAGTTAGAACCAGAAATTGCACCTGGAGATTTTAACTGCAAAATTCTTTTGATAGCTGCATTATACTTTTCAAAGAGCACTTATTTTGGGAAGCAATATAATAGTATAAAGACCATGGATTTGGAGTAAAAAGAATTATAAAATCCTAGTCTTGTGATTACTACTATTTGGAGACAAATTACAAAATTCAATTAGGTTTTATTTTCTCATATGCAAAATAAAATATCTATATTAATTTTAGGGGTTGTTTCATAAATTATATATTATATATACATATATAAGTGTACTTAAATAAAATCTAAACCATGTAGATATCTATTTTCTTCCACCTATTATAGTCTTTTGCATGTGACATCATAGAATAAGCAATATTAATAATGTTTTATAATCATTATTTTTGTCCCAAGGAATACAGTGCCTCATATAATATATTAATATTATTAATGATATTTAAACATAAGTGAAAGGTAGGATTATGTGCTCAAAGTCTGTACACTTATAGAGCATCTTTATAGCCAAGCAGAAAATTTATCCTGACTAGCTCTTCCTAAAATTCAGAGTGCCAGCAATTCAGAGTGCCAGCAGGAGCAGTAATGAAGGAGTTAAAAGACATTGGTGCTGGCAAGTCTCCTTAAATCAAGTGTCTGTTCCCCACAATAGAAAACCGGTAAAAGGGGTGGGTGGGAGGAGATATCAGGAGGAGGTGAAATAAATAGTCCTTCTCCCCAGCAAGATCTCACTTCTATAGGCAAGAGGGGAATGGCTGAGACAGTTAAAAAGGGTCTTTTATGCAAAGCATTTCAAAGGGCTAAGATGAAAATACAATATAAATGTACTCTGAGCATATTAGCCAATAGCTAAGCCTAGACAAATAAGAACATTTTCAATTTACTCTTAAAAGTCTCAAAGGAGCTGAAAGTTCTTACAGCTGTAGAAAGGTGAGAGTGAATGCTTCTGAAGAAAATATTCTTACCCTTATTGAATCAAGTTGAACAGGGGCCACTACTGTAAAGTAAACCCCTGAAGATAGATGGAAGATAGGTGATCAGATGCTCTGAAAAATATGTGAATTCTCAGTTGTAGAAATCTCTGAAAATCAGGGATGAAGTCAATAAATGAGCCAGGGGTCTGAGATAAAGAGCACTCCATTAAATGTGGACAATAAATACAGCTGGGCCTCAGAGAAGACCCTCCCTAATCCCAACCTACGTAGAATTAAATGGCATTGTTATTGTAACTTGTGTACAAATCTATTGTCTGAATCCTGTAGTTGAACCCCTGAAGGAAAACTGACTGATTTTCATTTATCCACTCAATTCTTTAGCATAATGAGTCTAGTTTGGATGAGATCAGAAAACATTTCAGAATAGAATAGTATTTTCCTCTGTGACATGTAAGCACACCTTTGACCTTTTGGTAATTACATCTATTTACAAAGATATCATATGACAGAACTTACATCTGTACATCTTACACAAGAGATTTCTTTACCAATGCATTTCAGGAGAGTGGAACTAGTGCAGATAGCATCAATCTCATTACTCACAGCCAGGTTTTATAAGGAATTTGAAATTACAAGAAAAAGTCAGGGGAAGTTGGGAACTTTTGACCTAGGAGACAAAGTTGTGTTTCTCTTTCATGTGTAGACATGGAGCAAAAGAAATTTCATTCATACATTTCCACCAGGAAAGGTGTTGAAAAGTGTGTTGAGAGAGGTGTTACAGAAGACGTGGTACATGTTAATGGAATATTTGTAGTATTATGGAATTAGGGCCCTTTGACTGCTATGGGCTCAGAGCAAATGTGATTAGAAAGGTCTTAGGAGATTTTGATGGATGTCCCCTGAAGTTTGGGGAAATATAAACATAGAGGCTGATGTCTTGTTTCTCATCTTTATAATCTCAAAGGCCAGCAGGTTCTAGAATCATCCTGCAATGGCCAAAAGGAGAATGTGAATAAAGAGGGATCTCTTAAGAGACAAACCATGTGGTGGGTGAGGGATGGCCCCCCTCAGTGGGCACTGAGAGGGGGAGGGTGCTGGGCCGCAGGCAGCCAGACCCCAGACGGGGATTCCGCCTGGCCCACGGCCACCTCGTGGGCCACCTCTTTCACTCTTACCCCAATTATTAGTCCCTAGAAGGAAAATGAAGTGATAATCCATTGGACCAACAGAATTGGTGAGGGACTGAGCAGAATATTATGCACAAATACAAGTGGACCAAGAGAGAAGGAACTGTTATTATAAAGACAAGATATATTGGACTGGGGAAATGATCATGGACATCACCTATCACAGAATCACACCTGAAGCCATACAATAAGTGGACAGGCCAAAAGCTAAGGACAGATACACAGCTCAATAAAGCAAGGTGCCCCTCCCTAATCAATGGGAGAGGAAGGTCACAGAGATGGGTCTGCAGGCCCAACAAAGCTACAATGAAGCAGAGGAAATGGGCTGCAAAACTTTTTGGCAGAGACCCTCCACAAAGAGTATCTTCTACATTGAATGGATTGAAGACTTTGAAGACTGTCAACAAGAGAAAACACCAATAGATTTCAGAGAATGAGTGACTACCCAGTACAGAGATAAGACTGAACATCTACCAAGGTTTGTTATATTCTAGGATCACAGTCCCTCACCAAAGAAATGGACATTAACATAGAATACGAAGTGACTAAAGGACTCACCATAGACCAAAAACAACAAGGAGAGGGGTCGGAGTGAACAGAGGGAGTCATCAATGGTGGGTTGGGGAGAGGCTTTCCAATAATCATTTGCCCTTACTGTAAAATCTAAAGTATGAATATAAATGAATGAATGAATGAATGAATGAATAAATGAATAAATGAATAAATAAATAGATGATAGATAGATAGATAGATAGATAGATAGATAGATAGATAGATAGATAGATAGATAGATAGATAGATAGATAGATAAGAAAAAGAGACAAACCAAACTCAGGCAGAGACTTTTAAAACTCACAATAGAGCTGGATTTTGGCACTTTCTCTAATGGAATTTTCTCTAATGGAATTTCAATGGTCACAGCAAAACAGAAATAACCCCTGTCTGTTAGTAGGTGCTGCTTTTCTTCCAAGATGATCCTGTCCACTGACCCTGTCTCAAGAGGTACCCTGTGGTATAAAAATAGTGGCACAGCAAGCCATATCCTCTCCTTCACTGCATTTCACCAGTAAGAAGGAGTGTACCTCAGTTATTAGTAACTGAAGAAAAACTAATTATATGTGAATTTGAAGTGTTGGTATGAGGTCAAAATGAAATCAAACATTAAAATCCCAATAGTCATAGCTAGGAAATTTTATAACTATCCAACTAGTCCTCTCTTTATCTACTATTGTTTTGCTTTCAGTGGTTTTCCTAATGATTTCCTTTAAATAGTTATTTGTACCTATTTTCATCTCTTTCTGATTGTCTTAATGTTATTTTAATTTATTTATAACAATTAATATTTGATCAAATTATTCTTTAAATAATTTTAATAATCTTGTGGCTATATTCTTAAAATGAATTGCACTAGAATGAATTCATAATTCAGTCATTGATATAATTGTCTATTTCCCTAATGATAGATTTATTTATGAAATTATCTAAAACAGAAACAAAATAATGAACATTTATTACTTTGGAGATTCAGAATTTTATTTCAAAATTTGAGTAGTTTATTTGGGCAGCTCTTGTTTGGGGTCTTGAGTTTTTATGCAGCATGTAGTCATTTGAAAATGTGAGTGGACTGTAGGCTCTACTTCGATGATTGTTCAGCCTTATAATGATTAGCACAAGTCTTCCATTTCTCAACACATGGATTTCTCCATTGGACTTTTGCTTCCAACATACCAGCTGGCATCCACATGGTAAATGATGTAGGAGAGCAAGATAAAGGTCATCTGGGTTGTTATATGTATGCATATCTACATATACATATATGTGCATATCTATGTATATAGCATATATGTTATATATGCAATAATATATATATCTTATGGTCATATATAGTTAATAAGATATGATGGAATGATAGTGCATACATATGTTTCATATAGTGACATATATATATATATATATATATATATGGTCATAAATATTAGGAAGTAGGAATAAAATTCCTCTTGGACATGGACTACTATAAATGCCTACTGACTTTTTAATATCTGTAATGCTGGGTCAAATATCCTGCCCCAAAGTGATACTAGAGGTTTTGCATCCATAGGCAGATATAGCTATATTTTTTTTTCTGATTTTGTATCAACTTCAACCTACTATATGTATGACCAGAAACCAAGAAAATGAAGTGATTTATTCACATTTCATGAACCCTATTGATTTTTGGTTTCTAGCAGTGAAACTGAATTAGGTTGTGTACTCACATGGACCCTTATTCCACTCTTGTCTTGCTTAGGCATATAGAGTCTATCATATTACTTGCTTTAAAATCATACATTGTTTTATATTTTGATAATGATTCATGGAAACTTTTGCCCTTATCCCAAATATGTGTGTATGCATATATATATATATATATATATATATATATATATATATAGATATAGATATATATATATATGCCTACCATTAATATGTATTTACCATGAAATCAATATACCAAAGTGGAAAGTTGCTATTATGATTGCAAGTTCTGATCACCAGTTAGACAATCACAAACATTGTCAATGGTGTTAAAATTGCATATTACATTTAAAAAATCAGTTTATGCTTGTTTTCTGAAAGAAAGGGTTGAAAATGACCATCTGAATACTCAAGTCATTCCTAGTGGTCTCCAGACAGTCTGAAGATATGCAGAAGAATTTGCTTTGGTTTGAAACTTAGGACATGGAAGGGAAGCAGGATGAATTTGGCTATGTAGGTTAAGCAAGATCCTTGGTTTCAGAAAAAAATGAAAATGAGATGGAAACTTTCTTGGCAAACTGCCACTGATCACAAATTGATCTTTGACTATGGTTGATCTTTGGCTATGGCTCTTTTATGATTTGGAAATGTATGTATATATTATTTAAAGACATATATATTTGGAAATACATGACTTAGAAATATATGTGGTTTAGATGTAGCATAGAATAAAACTAGATAAATACCTATTGATAATAATCTAGCTATTTTTTTAACAGGTGGACAATTATTGGTACTGGATTCATTTGTATAATAGAGATGACTATTTCATTTGGTTTCTTTCTGATATTGCTTGGCATTTCTTCATTAATGAATCTCTTCACATTAATTGCAATTCCACTGCTTTACCTGATCTGACACTTGCAATGCATATGATATCTTATTTACTTATTTATAAATTATCTTATAACAAACTGTATAATCACTCAAATAGTCTTGGAGAAATAATAAATAGCACATTAGAAATGTCAATATTCAAGCAAGAAATTATTTTGACTAGTGAGGTTGAGACTTTATCAAGAATTATCTTGCCATGCTGTTACTAGATATGTCTCTGCAAGGTCAATTTCTCTGTCCAAGATAATGAAAGCACGAAAAATTCAAGTGCACGTTGACTGTCAATTACAGTTCTCTGACAGAGCAAATAGACTTTTACGTAAAACATTAAAAATGTTTAGTCTGCCACTGAGGAATAGTGTTTATATTCACAAATGAAATAAGAACATGACACTACAGCATGAAAGGAAGTGAAAATTTCAGAGATGATTGAGGTGTCATCAAGGGAAAGAAAATGTATAGATTTTCAAAGGAATCCATGTTCATACTGAATTTGATATGTTAATGACCTTATCCTCTGACTTTGAATGTTGCAATAAGCCATCTTTCTAGCAGAGTAGATGGTTTTGGAAAAGATTTGATTTTGTAATCCCCAAGAAAATGAGGAATAATAAAGAATTCAAGAGGAAGAATGATTTCCCAATCATAATAACAGAAATGGACATTCTAAAGACATAGTATATCAGAGTAAAGTGCTGCATCTAGACAGAATGAGCATTACTATGTGCTAGGGACCATCAAGGCTTCTTTGGAATACATGGTATCAGTAATTATAAAAAATAAAACATTTAAATCTATTATCTAGTCACCAGTGGAGAATAAAATAACTCCTGGATCTTTAATTCTATGTACAAAGAGCATTTTAAACTCATGGTAGCTTTCTACTTTCTTAGTTTGCCAAATATTCTACACTAAATAATATTAAAGGAGTGAGAATTATAATCCACTTTGAAAAAAGACAATAGTGCAATTAGTTACAATTAGCTGATAAGTGAAATTAATTGATACTTGTTTTGAGATGAAAACTATGTGAGCTTATATTTGTCTAATGCTAATAACATCTATATAAAAGTTTTGCTGAGTCAAAGCATAGTTAGTATACTTCTTAAAATCAAAATGATACAAATATAGATAACACCAAATCCTATCATCACATGTTTTACCCAACTCTATGCAACAATGGAAAAGATTACTGCCAATTTTATATTTTAGCTTTGAAAGAAGAACCTATCTTTTAAATTTTTTATTAATTATTTCCCCCCACATTATTGTAGTCCCTATAGCTCCCTTGCCACCTTATCACCCATGAACTTTAAGCATATTCCCTTGTGTTCATCCCTCCCCTGTTTTATCCCTCTCCCCTCTCTCTCCTTTGCCATGTGCTTCAGTTCTATGGTCAGTTTGCTACTTTTGACTTTTACTTATAAAATTTCAAGAAAAAGGAGCCTAATTTTTAAAGTATAATGTCTTTTTGGAATCTGTATTAGAAAATTAGCAACATTTTAAAAATATTTGTATATCATTTTGCATCCATAAAAAAAACACTTTACCCTCAGAGATTTTATAAAGAGTCAGGACAAGTTAATTATTTCTATTTTATAGAAATTACAACAGAATATTTTAGGCTAAATTCATTTAATCAAATCATTTTTCTTCAGTTAGGGGAGGTTTTCTGACTCCTAAAAGAGTGCCCATTACATTTAAGCTGCAGCAACAAACAAACAAACAAAACATCATCTAGGAAGCAGCACAAAATATTGCCTGGTCTGTGAGGGGGACCTTTGACTTTCTTTCTTGGAGCTCACTGGCACGTAAGGGTTATTTCCTATACATTGTCCATCATATTGGACCCAAGTGCAAAAAGAAATATGCAACTGCAGGCAGATGAGTAATTAGCATTGCTCCAAATTCGAAGGCCAGTGTTTGACACAGTACCTTTGATCATAGACACATTTTGAAAAGACAAGAAAAGGATTAGTAAAGAATAAGGAAAAAATATTGGAGAACTTTTAGTGATTGAAAGTTTGTGACTATAAACACCAGGATTAGTCAGAGCAGCCATTTTTAATTTTCTATACCAGTCAGGAAATTCATTTAGGACATTTTATTTAGCTCATTAACATATCTTAGGAAACCAAATGAATTATTTGTCAGAAAGAATTATCTGGAAAGAAATTAGCGAACTCAGTGTTGCATAGCTTTGTGGATATTGCCCCACCAAAATTAATTACAATTATTAATAACTGTTTTCTCTAGAGAGACTTCTCCTGTCACCCAAATAAGTCATTCTGTGTTCAGGCTGAATGTGGTCTGTATTTTCTTTGAATATTATTGCATATCTTAAGAAGTTTTGAAATAATGGTGACTCTGGATTAGGAGCTTAGAAATGTAAAAGTACATTAGTAACACAGTAAATCAAATATTAGAATCCTACAGAAAAAATTATATAGGTTTGCAGGACCAATAAGGAACAACTGATCTTCACACAAGAGCAGTATCTGGCACTGTTTCTCTCCTAGAGATTCTGTTATTAATTTCTGTGAATATTAGTTGGAGCTTCCAATTTACATGACAAAGAAAATAACCGTATTTGATGTGAAATTGTTAAATTACCATCTATCAGACTTAGGCAAAACTAGTGGCACTTAGCTAGATATTGGCTGGAAATATTAGACTTCACATAAATGAAACAAATTATTTTTTTGACCTTTCGCTTTTCTTTACCAATGACCCTATTTGAATAAACTGCATATGAGTTACCTTGATACTATGAGAGAGATTGTCAGGAAGCAGAACTTACCCAAGTTATTGTCTCAGAGGTTAAAGGAGAGTCAGAGGTGTGTGAGATCACCTGCGGGGAGAAAAGGATCTCTTTCGATCACATGTTTACACAGACAACTTGTTATATTTTGGGAAGTCCAATGGCTTTTAATACTGCATTCCAGAACCCACTTCTCTTTAAGAGTTGATTCAGTCTTAAGAAATTTCAAAACTAGAATATTTTCCTCTGTGACATGTAAGCACACCTTTGACCTTTTTGGTAATTACATCTGTTTACAAAGATATCATATGACAGAACCTACATGTGTACATCTTACACAAGAGATTTCTTTACCAATGCATTTCAGGAGAGTGGAACTAGTGCAGATAGCATCAATCTCATTACTCACAGCCAGGTTTTATAAGGAATTTGAAATTACAAGAAAAAGTCAGGGGAAGTTGGGAACTTTTGACCTAGGAGACAAAGTTGTGTTTCTCTTTCATGTGTAGACATGGAGCAAAAGAAATTTCATTCATACATTTCCACCAGGAAAGGTGTTGAAAAGTGTGTTGAGAGAGGTGTTACAGAAGACGTGGTACATGTTAATGGAATATTTGTAGTATTATGGAATTAGGGCCCTTTGACTGCTATGGGCTCAGAGCAAATGTGATTAGAAAGGTCTTAGGAGATTTTGATGGATGTCCCCTGAAGTTTGGGGAAATATAAACATAGAGGCTGATGTCTTGTTTCTCATCTTTATAATCTCAAAGACCAGCAGGTTCTAGAATCATCCTGCAATGGCCAAAAGGAGAATGTGAGTAAGGAGGGATCTCTCAAGAAACAAACCAAACTCAGGCAGAGGCTTTTAAAACTCACAGTAGAGTTTGGATTTTGGCACTTTCTCTAATGGAATTTTAGTGGTCACTACAAAATTACAATAACCCCTGGCTATAAGTAGGTGCTGCTTTTCTTCCAAGATAATCCTGTCCACTGACTCTGTCTCAAGAGGTACCCTAAGGTATAAAAACAGTGGCAAAGCAACTATACCCTCTCCTTCACAGACTGTACCTCACAGTTATTAGTAACTGAAGAACAACTAATTATATGTGAATTTGAAGCGTTGGTATGAGGTCAAAATGAAATCAAACTTTGAAATCCTGACAGTCATAGCTATGAAATCTGGTTGCTTTTTGACTTTTGGTAACAAAGTGATATGTGCCAAGATATTAGAGCATGTTGCAATACTGAAGAAATGAGGGGGCAACTCAAATTGGCAGTGGAGATTAGTGGCATGATGGAAAAAGGTTACTACCTGTATTTTCATTAAATTTATCTTGTTTATCTTCATTGCATATATCTCAATCCTCATGACAACCTCAAGAGAAATAATTAATTAACAAGAGAAATAATTAATCTTTCCTTTACCCATAAATGTTTTATCTTAGGGTGTCACCAATGAACTCAGAGTAAGCCACGCATGTCTAGAACTAATACCTCCACTTTGGTATCCAGAATATAGTGCTATTGAAAATATTTTCCTGTAATGGTGTAATATATATATATATATATATATATATATATATATGTACTCAATATTTTATTTTATTTTTCCCAGTGACTTCTCATGGTAATATTAGATAGATCTCACCTATGCATCTTTATATACTACATTATAGTCACTGCTAAATGTTCACTTCTGTCCCTCACTAGACAGAGTAGTCATGTTATGAACTATGCATTATGATATCCACTAGGTATTTACTGAGGACTTCAAATTTGGCTACTAATACCCAAGAAGTTATTCTTTAGTTTTGCTTGTGTCAGATTAATTTCACCTGGAAATGCTGTTTGACACTCGGAGCTGCTCTTTTGGTAGCCCTGTTCTACCTGCTTCATCTACTCTGAATCCAAATCTGGGGCTCATGGGCTATGGAAAACCATGTGTAAGGTAAATGAGTTTGTATGATTTTCTTCTGCCATTAGCTTCCATAGTCTTCTAGCGCCTGTGATATCGTGCCCTCCCCATGATGGGGAGAGGGGAGGAGGGGGAAGAGGGAGAGGGGGAGAGAGCCCAAACAGAGAAAGCATGAAGATGAAGATACTTGGAGTCTGGGGGCCTTGACTACCTCCCAGCCCCCAGCCCTGTTGCCTAGCCTGTTTGCCTGTCATGCTGTTGGCCCAGTTTCCCTGCTTGGTGTGCCTGTGCACCTGGTTCCCTAAGGTAGCATTAAAACCTGTAAAATCCACCCAAGGCTCTGAAATTCTTTAACTGCTAGAACCAATAAAGAACCTATCCAGAGTGGGATGCTTGCAGTACACCATGATAATAGCTGTTAGTGAGAGTTTTATATTTCTCAGACATTTGTGAGCATAAACACACATATGTGTGCATGTACACTCACACACATATTCTGCTTCTGTTTTGAAGCAGTGTTTGATTATGAACCTGTTGAAGCTACTCTGTGAGAAGCTTCTCTTTGTGCTTCTGTGAGAGGGGCAGTAAGTATAAATGACCAGAGATGGGCGAGCCCTTTGCCAAATATGCCATATTAAAAATTTCCAAAAGGTACTTATGGAGGAGTTCGTGGGATCTTGGGCCCTGCCCCTCTAATCATACCTGACCAACCTCACTTTATTATACCCTTTATTTCCTTGAAAGCATTTATTTGAAGTTTGTAAATATATAAATAAAGAGAAAGAGAGATACATAGACAGATGAATGGGACCTACTTTGAAATGCATTAAGAATCCAGGAGAGCTTAGATTTTTCTACCAGCTCTTTAAGTATTTAGCAGTGTGATCACAGGCAATTTAGTTAACCTCTTTGAGTCATTTCTCATGTGCAGGCTGGGGGTGAGGGGGATTACTAGCTCTGCTTCCCTTGGAACCTTTCTGAGTTTTTGTTGATCATAAATGAGATGCCGCCTGTGAAAGGAATGTTTGAGCTGTGAGTGCTACACAAGTGTTGGTTATTATTCATTTGTTACCACAGCAACTGAAGGGCATCTCTGTGACAACAGAACAGCTAAGTGAAAAGCAATGATTTAAAGAAAAGTGTCAAAATTGAGGTACATGATACTCTCAACATCCAGAAATCCTTAATACTGATGCATAGTCTTAGGGATGAGTCTCCTATGTCTTCTTGTTTTGCAGTCAAGAAATAGCACATGGGCAAATAGATGTTTTCTGAGAGAACTGTAAAAGCTACTGCCAAAACATTTGTTACTTTAGTGGTTCTTCATTGTTTATAATTGTATCTCTATGGATATATATAGACAGACATGGAATCACAGTTTTGATGGCGACTCTACTATGTATTCTTGTAATTTGTTTCCATGGATTAGGACTTTTAATGCAAATTTTCCCCCTAAAATATGAATTTTAGTGACATGTAGCCTACAATCACATGATTATGTTAATTCTTTTAACAAACTATTATTGAATATTTAGGTATCTCTCTCATTGGCTAACAAAATAATATTGTAGTAAACATCATAAGCTTCTCAGAATATACGGACAAAATCTTTTCCAAGGAGAGGTATTTTTGCCGAAGCTGAATAAGAAACTAGACTGCACTGCAGGCAGAAAAGGTATACAAATTCAACACCTTGGCGGGCAATATATTTAGTTGATATGATTGCATTACCTCTGTAAGAGGATTTGTATTCTGACTGTAATGAAGCAGTAGGTGAAATTATTTCTTTGTTTAATTGAGTGGTGTGATAGAAGAAAGGGGTCTATCCCAGATTGTCACATTTGTCCTCTGTACCAACTTTCCATGGTGCCCTAGGGATAGATTCTGAAGCAGAAGTCTAAAAATTTGCACCCTCACTCTGGAACCAGTGGCTGAAAGGAAAAGATAAGTGGTGTTAATAAGGAGAAATAACCTAGATGAAACATCCCATGAGGGTATGAGGGAAAAAAAGTAGTGTTGGTGGAGGCTCTGCAAAAAGGATAGAAAAACAACAGACCATCAAATAACTAGAGAGAGAGAGGGAGAAAAGGAGAGAGGGAGAAAAGGAGAGAGGGAGGAGGGGGGGGGGAGTGTGCGCACATTTATGGACTTTGACCTAGGATTGTGTTTTGGGGCTTCAGGCCTGGAAGTGTGATCTTCCAACTTTGGCTCTGAGGATCAGCACCCAAGGATTTAGGCACCCCTAGGATGAGGGGGTGGAGACTAAGAGCAAAAGTTGCTAGAAACTCAAGTAAGAACGTTTGCTTGAAAACTTGGAAAACTTGGAATCTTCGTGCCTCCCAGAGGAGGACGAGTTGAATCTGCTGGAAAAAGAACTTCATGTGAAGTGATGAGAAGACAGCATCTTAAAAGCTTGCTTCTTTGTGTAAAATACTTGTTTCAAATTTGGAGTGGCAAGAAGATGCCAAAGAGTGACCTTTGTTTGAGGACTTTCAAACTGGACAGTAACTGGGATAAGATAACTGGTCACTTGTGACCTCAGTGACTCTTGGTTTTCTTTGTTTGTTAAATAAATTTTGTTATTGTTTATCCATAAACCTGAGTGGTCTTACAATTATGTATATGGGTGGAAAAACCCAGTGACCATTTTAAGTATCTGTCCTTTGCTTTGTTAGTTTTAGTGTCCTGTTTGCACTCAGCTTCAATTAGTCTTTTGAGTACCATCAGTGATAGTTACCATATATGATCTTGTCAGGAAATATGTATAATTATTACAAATATATATATAAATATATTCCAAAAATAGTACCTGCTACACAGGGCCTATTCAAAGAAAATACTATTTTGATGTTTAATATGTAATTCACTTCTAGAAATTAAGAGGGAGAGCAAAATGAATATATATAAAACTACCCATCAATTAATTCCCACTAAATGTAGGTTTTCTGCCCCCCATAGAGGCAGAGTAAAAAACAAACAGAAATATTTGGAAAAATGGTAATTCAGTAAAATCATCATACTGGAAAAAATGATATATATTTTCTTGTTTGATTGTTATGTTGATAACAATTCATGATTTTTATACAAGTTTAAGTATAGCACTTAATGTGTTAATTTTAAAATTACTATGGCCAAAAGAAGTATTATCTTCATGTGCTAGCATTTTCCAAAGAAGTCTCCCTCCTTAGCATTTGGGTTGCTTTGCAGGCTAAGAGGAGAGCTGAGGATGTCATATTATAAGGGGCGATGAGGGAGTCCTACTTCATTTAGGAACTTTTGCTACCTCCACTCTTCCATCTCTTAACACCTATGCAAGTGTCTATTTTATAATACGCTGAAAGTGAATTTCTGAAAATACAACAGAATATCTCTCTGTTGAATATAAGAGTGCTCTTCTGTTTTAATATACTAAATATATTTTTTAAAACAACTCTGAGAGAAAGCCTACGGTTTACCCTGTGTCTGATGAACACAGATAAAAATGTCATCTAACAATTTGAGGATAAAAGTACAAACCAGGTGGGCTCGCCTCTGTTACACATAAAGCAGAGATTTTAGAAAATTAAGAGATGTTAGCGCTCTGAGGAACATTAAGAGGACCCACTGAGAAACTCATTTTTGCTGCAGGTTATTCTCTAACAAGTCTGCTCTACTGATTGACCGAAGAATTGAAAGAAAGGTAGCCTGCCATGGAATTTTGCACAGAAATGCATATCAACTATGTGTGGTGACAAAAAAAGAAATTCTACTTGTTTTGAATATGCATTTCATGATCAAAGTAGGATTATTCTGTAAAAGGTGTTTACTGTGTCTCCGGAACTGAGTTGAACAACATTCCTTTGTGCCTTAGGACAGTCTGCTTGGCAAAGACTGCACAGGGCATTTTCCATCTCCTAGTGACATATGGTGGTACTTGAAAATGGACTCCCTCCTTTATAACTATCTTTCATCTCTCATATCAGTCAGTTGACCTTATGGAACCTTGAATGAAAAGATAAGATTGAGATACATTCAGAAAAAATTTGAACGTTTCCATGAGGAAAAAACACTGTCAGTTAATTTGACCCAAGTATGTTCTACTGCTTTATGAAAAATAAACTTTGGATATTTAAGTGATATTTCATTTTTCTTTTTTGCTGAGTGTTTTCATTGCATTGGAGAAATAAATCAAAAGTACAATGACAACTAAGATAAGGACCCTAGTTCAAATTATCTGTATTGCCTTGCTGATTTTCTCTTCTCTAATATATATCTTGCAAATGAGTGAGGCTATCCAGTAACTATCTCATTTTCGGTCATATTTCACTCAATCTGATCAACTTAAGATTCATTCTTTTGTTCCCAATTTTATTTTATATATTTTTAAAAACTGGGAAGTATTCCACTGAGCACATATTTCATGATTTCTTTAGCTAGTCACATTTATGGACTTTAAGGTGGGTTCTTCATTTTAACTATTGTGGGCAGTGCTTCTATGGACATATTTGTCCATAAATCTTTTCATACTAGTGGTTTTATACTATTTGAATGAATACCTAGCAGTGATATTTTTGGCTCATACGATATTATCATTTTTAATTTTCTGTGGTGTCTGCATACATTTTCCATAGAAGCTATACCAATTTATGTTCCCACCAACAATGAATGTGTGTTCCTTCTGTGCACCCACCATTGCCAACATTTTGGAAAAAGTTTTATTGATTTGTCAGTAGACTATCTGTATAATTCTGGGATAACTATTACAATAGTCTTAATTTATTTTTTTTATTTTTGGATTTTGTACAGTACATGATTGCATAATTGTTGATCCCCATAGGATTACCCACCCCACCACGCTCCCTCTGGTCTCATTGCCTCCTTTATTTTTGTTGTTTGTCCATGTTTAGCCCTTTAGTCATTTTGGTCTTCTTCTTTTTTTAAATATCTTTATTGGCCATTCCTAGTGCCTTTGGCTTGTATCCCTATTTCCTGTCTCTTGGTGGCTGTTCTTTCTATTGTTTTCTGCCTCATATTGCTGCTTAATCCCATTATGTTTCAGGTTTTTAGCTTTGGAGACCTGATTCCCAGTCTTATGTTTTGGTAGAGCTGCTCCTCCATGGGGACAGTCTTTGGCTGATGGTAGATCTCCAAGTCTTCTTTTTAGGATCTTTGCTGTTAGGCCACTGCCATTTTTTTTTTTTTTTTGAGACTAGGTCTTGCTATTTTTGCCCATGGGACCTCACACTCACGTTTCCTGGTGTACCACGGACTCAAGTGACCCCCAGCCTCAGCGTCCCAGGTAGCTGGGATTACAGCTGCGTGCCACCACGCCCAGCTATATTTTTTGGAACTAGGTCTTGCTATGTGTCCTGGGTGGAACTCGGTCCACAATCCCCAGCCCCAGCCACTTCATAGGCTGAAAGTATACAGGCACGAGCTACCGGGCCCAGCTACCACCACTATTCTGTAGGCATCCAGCCTGTGGCAGCAGGAGTGTGCTGTTCTCTGTTGACTGCATCTCTGTGCCAGGTTTATGGTCCTAGCTCCCCAGTGATTGGTATGCAAAACTCTTTCTCATGTTTGTTCTTACAGTTCATTGCTCTGTGAACTTGCCTTGCTCTTTATGCATCCCGCCTTAGAGGCATTTGTTTTTAAAGTCGTTCTTGGTGTTCCTTGTCTCTTCTGTTTCTTTGGTTGAAGTTTTGTCTGGATATACTTATTGCTAGTGTGGTCCTCTCAGCAGAGTGGAGGCTAATTGAGAGGGGTCCGTGGCGAATCACCCCCCCCCCACGCCCAGCACACCATACTGCGCTTCTCAGCATGCCTCAGGTGTGTGGTGTCTGTGCTCTGACTGCCCTGGCCATTGCCAGAAGCAGCCCCCAACCACACCCCCCTCCCCACCTCACGGTGCTGGGGGGGGGGCAGGACGAGTGGCAATGCAGGTGCAGTGGTGGCCAATGATCGAGCCACCACCGGCATGGGCCAAGGTTGGCCCAAGCAACCCTCTCATGCGAGCAATTCACCTTACCCACCCTCCAGAGGCAGAAGAAGTCAGTTCGCATGAGGGCAACAATTCCCTTGTCATGGCGAGGTCGTGGGAGGCACTGGCCAAGCTGAACTCTTAGCACATCCAGTGCCTGTGTGCCAACTTAGTCTTAATTTTTTAAGCACAAATTCATCAATATATGATTTACTTATTTTATTCTGTACAGAGACAAGTTTTACAAGTACATTCCCAAATTTTCTCTGATGTCATCCATGAGAAAAAAAAAAACATTTTTATTATGATGATGTTTTATTATTTAAAATGTTTTATATTGTAGCATTGTCATTTTTCAAAATTATTATTATATTGAAGATAATACATATGATTAATAAATTATAATCTGTCATACTGTGAAGCATGGAACAATTTGTTGATGAGTTATATTAGTAATGAGGGACATAGCTCATGTAGGTCATCCATACATCAGGAAAAGTCTACATTCTTTATATTTAATGACCAATAAACTTAAGAAAATAAACAGTATAGAAAGGGTGGCTATAAAAAAGAAAAAGAATTTAAGTTTATGAAAAGTTTAGCTGCAAAGATGAAAGTCGAGAATGAAAATCATTAGTGCATCACTTAAGCCATCAAGCACTGGGATATTTGTTATAATGAAGTGTGTTAACCATAGATAGTTTTGGGTGTGGTGAACTTCAGCAATGTGGGGAAAATCTAAATGCTAAGAACTGAAATGATGGCGATGGACGCATTTCTGACCACTTGTTTTGTTCACTTTTTACAGGTGAGAATAGCCACAGCTAAGAGAATTAGAGGCTCCATGTATATAGTATTATTTAACTAGTATTGTGTCAGGATAATTGACCTAGTGTATGGGACAAAGTGAACTCTTTACTTTGTTTTGGATAAGATATCCGCTTAAAAAAGATCTCACAACAGGGTAGAGTGAAGGGGAACTGGGTTCAACTTTTAAGGAAAGGGAGTATTTGTAAATACCAATTTTTGAGTTAATGTTATCCAAATAGTTTTGGATTTAAGACTAATATTTTATTACATGGATGATATTTTATTTATTATAAATTAATAAGTACTGAGTCATCTCAAATTAGTGCTGTCGTATTGGTTCCAGGAATCTTAGAATAAGTTATCAAAAACATATGTGGTAAGTTGTGTTTAACTGAAAAGAGTGACCTAGTGACAATTTCTGCCTCCTTTGGTTTATGATGCTCAGGTTTCACCATTTCCCTGGTTGAAATATTTGAGGGATATTGTTCAATCAACCATTCATTCACTCATTCATTTAATGCATTTATTCCATATACAGAGCAGTAGGGGTAATAGGGATAAGTTTATGATTAAAATGGGTTGTATTAATATCAAAGATTTGTTAAATATATTATGAAGCAATTTGTAAATATACATTTCCAAATGAAGGAAAAATGTCTCATTTATCAATGTATTCCTCCCAGTACTTTGGAAATGTCTCTTCCGCTCTCTCTGAGAGTGAAATGCATGAGGGTGATTGCAGGAGGTCTAACTTGAGAGAGGATTGCTCAGTATATGGGAGGGAGGAACTTGAAACACAAACATGCCTCTGTGATCATATGCAAGCTCCTTTGACTGTATTTCTCATAGGTAATCTTTCCATTACCTGGATGGGTCCAGATGAATTAAAATTACCCAAGAGAAGTTAAGATTACTAGGGAACATCTAGTATGACAAAATTTGTTTCTTTACTCATATAACTTAGGGTAGACAGACTTAGGAAATAAAAACATAAGATGCCAGCTAAATTTGAATTTCATATGCATTAAAAAATGACTAAACGTGTATCCTGTGACAATCTCACCTCTTCTTCCACCTCAATCTATACCACAGAAACTTCAGACATGGCCTTTCAACTGGGGGTGCAATACAAAATTCTGAATTGGTGCTGACATTTACTTTGATAGTGGTGTTTAGCCCTAACCCTAAGCACACCCTCTGTAATGTGAGAGGGTTTTATTTGGAAGTGAGGGTAGTTATATTTTGAAAATAAATAGGCATGAGTAGGTAGTTTGAAAAAAAAATAGATGTAAATAGGTAGTTATATTTGGAAAAAAAAATTCTTAATATGATTCTCAAGGGATATATGTAGTGTTCATACTCATCCATTCTGAGAAGAACCATTAGCCCTAGTAACAGGACAGGGTGTAATTTCCCCCATTCTCCAGATTCATACCTTGCTTGAAACTGCACAGGAAAATACTCTATTTTATTAGCTTGGATTACCACTCCCAGTGCTTTTGCTGCTGTTATTACTACAGTTATCTAATGAGTTTTAATAGATGTGATCCTACTTTAAATCTTAACTCAGCAGCTCTTTTGACTCTAAACTTTTGATGCTTCTTAGTGTTTTATAGAGAAATAAAGTCCAATGGAGGAGATAATTAATCCCCCATCATGTAAATAGGCACATTAGAAATGTCAGAAGGCACATTAGAAATTGTCAGAAGCTATGTCTTGTAAATCTAGAGATATATCTTTTCTCTCTCTACCACTCTGCAGTCTAGTCTTTCCCTTTTCCAAGATTTTAAGGAAATAACTTGTTAATGAAAGGAGAAGCTTCTTCATTTTTACCTTGGCAAAATGCCCCTAGTGCCTAGATAAAGCATAAACCTTTTATATTTGCTGTTGAAAGTTTGAAAATTATGAAATTGATGAATACTTACTATAACTGTTCATTTTCATAGATGCTTGCCCTTGAAACTTGATCAGAATTATGGGCACAGGGAGGTAAATACTAAATCATGAAAGCTACTTTGCCACAGCACTATGGTCAACAGAACTTCTACCAGCAGTGAAAGCAAAGTAAATGTACATTTTATCCTAATATCTTAATTATTTAGAGATCATTGGTGAAATTAACTTGGTGCTCTCACTGTCACATGAATAAGATGTTTACATGAATAAATATGTCTCTTCCCCAGTCTTTGGTGATACTATATACAACCAAAAGAAGTTTGACGTCTCTTATTTTTCCTTCTTGAGTAAACTAGTCTGTTTAGGCTCATGTTTGTGATTTCAGCTTGGATCCAAGAATGAAGAGGTGCAGAACAGAACCAAACCCAACTGCTTGTTGGAGGTTGAGGTTTAGCAGTGATCTTGCAGTGTATACTTATTGTGGCGAGTCATGAAATTATTTAGAGTTGTTTGCTATGCAAGATAAATTATAAAAAGCTATTAAAACCTTTTGAAATCTCAGAAAATAGGCATCCTTTCTGAAAAGAAAATAGTTGGGAGAAAATGGATTGGACTTGACAAAGAAAAAATTAAAATAAGACACGGAAATTGTCCCCATTTGAGTAAGTCAACGTCTTGCTTCCTCTGACCCAGTCGGGCGCCACCTAATTTGCTCTTTTGTCATAAAGCATGTCTCTTATATGTGATCATGTCACTGTTGGAAAGACCTAGCACAGAGGCATATAGACCACCTCATCTGCCATTTTTACTTTAGATTTGCTTCTGTTGGACCAAATAACTTGTTTCACTTCTTTGAAATTGCCATTCTAGTTTTTGTTTCAAATTACAAAATAATTCTTCTTTGACATAGATTCCTTCAACTTATACAAAATACCATAACCCAAATTTGCATATATGAGTTTCTCCTCAGGTTTAGCAATCTAGTCCAAGTGTTGGTCACTCTGTATCTACCATTTATCACAGTGACATCTTCAGGACAGAGTTGTTAATTATCCACTTTTATTATTCTTAGTTATTAACACATGGTGTAGCATTTAATAGTCACCTGATAATATAATAACATTTAAATGACTTGAACTACCAGGTCACTTCAAATATTAAAAAATTAAAACACTTGAGGGAGGGATGAAAGCAGGCTTTTCTGAATATATTTTTACTATTATATTTTGAGGAATTAGTTTAGGAGCAGTTGTTTTTTGTTTTTGTTTTTTTTAATAAAGAAGAAATTGGAATGGTTCTCAAACCTAGAAAAGCCTTTTCTCCAATCACTCCAAGAGTGTAGTTTCAATATATATAGTAGGTGTCAAAATCTGTTGGGACCCACTCCAAATCTATTGGTATTTTCATGATGTTAGGTCAGGATTACAGGAGACCGAGGCAGCTTTAAGAGCAGAAGAAGAAAGGAGAAAGAGGGGGATGAGAAGAAAAGAAAAATACTCTGGTTTAAAATACTTTAATTTCCTCATTTGAAAAATCACAGTGATAACATTTTTTCTGTATCTGTTTTGGTGGATTGAGAGTGAGAATCCATTAGAAATTACCATGTAAATTTTTGTGGTTCTCATTAGAATAAAGGGGAACCCTATTAATTTTTTTGTGTATTTCCCAAGCAGACATTAACAAGCAGAGAACACAAGACACTAGGGAATACGCACACAAAAGAAGTATATGCAAGTACCACAAGGGTAGGAGGTACCTTAATTTCCCCCACTTTACAAATTTTCCTTAAAATCCACAATACTGAAGAAATTGTGAAGAAGAAAATATAGAGAAATATAATTATCTTTTAAGAAAATAGATGAGGGGAGAGAATAAACCTATCCCTGAAACAAGGGGATAAAGAAGACACCTGTATCTTTCACACCATATAGTGTTTTATCATGAAGGGTCTTTTCAATTAGATCTATAATTGCTTGCCTTTTAAAAGATTTCCTTTCCTGATCTTGAAGGGGCACATGATGCCTTGTTACTGACTTTAGAAAACATACTTCTTTACCATTTGCTCTTATATGTCTTCATTGAGAAAAATGCATTTATTTTCAAATCAACAAGCATATAAAAAGGAAGACCATTTTGACAGCCAGAGATAAATGAGATGCTGAATAAAACCATCGATAATTCATGTTCTGGGTAGAGGAAAAGGTTGCCTGATTATACAAAATGACTTCTGCCTTGGTGTATAAACAGCGAATTGTTCCTCAAGGGTCTCTTTGATTCCCTTCTACCTGTGTCCTTAACATATAATGTACCCCTTATTTCTGACAAATGCTATACCATACTGGTTTTAAAGATCATCAGACTGGTAGTCAATTGATAAAATATTGCAGAGGAAAAAACTTACTTATATAAATAATTAAATATTCTTCCACTTCCATCTTTTATTCAATCACAAATTGAGATGAGTCTCCAATTTAGAGATAGAGGTAACTCTTCAACTGGATTAAATAATTTTAATATTGGTCAATAAAATATTGGAAAGAGAGCTGTTTATGCTTCCCCAACTCTTCCTTCATGTCACATGGCTACTGTGGACAGAATGAAGGTTCCCAAATCACTTGAAGTTTTGAGGGAATTAAGAAATCTCCTAAACACTTAAATACTTGCATCCCACCCCTCAACAAAGCTTGTCTTCATTAAAGGAAAGGAAATTGGTAATATTCCATACTTCTCCTGCTTCAAGGGATGTATGTTCTTAACAGTGTGCCATGATCATATGAACAGTAAATATTTTAGATAATGAAATGGGGTAGAAAATCTGTGCAATGAAAAGAAAATCAAGAATTGAAATATTTTCAGGAATCACAACCGAACAGTAATAGTAGCTACATTAACTCCCAGGAATCACTGTCAGTCACTTATGGCAGACACAGAGCGATGGGGACACTGTGACATCCAAAATCTTTCTATTATATTCCATACATTTTCATTAGCGGTTCAGAGAAACATAAATAATGCATGATAAGTTCTAGCAAAGGAATTCCTGGCTAGGGTGAGTATAGGTGAGGAAGTTGCCTGGAAGACCAGAAATGAACAGGCCTGGGTAATAGTCTGCTTGGTTCCATTTGCTAAAGGTTAATGGAGAACACAGAAAAGTGAGTTTGTTTTAAAGCTAGTATTCTATGTACTTCTTGGAAGTACCAGCATAGTCCTTTTACCATTCCATCTCTCTGCAGAAAGAAGTTGCTCAGCATTTTGACTTAACCACAGTTAATGCAGTGACCCTCACTAATGCAGTGAAACTTTCCATTCCTCATCAATTGCTCAGGTAATGACAACAGGTAGTGACTTTAGTAGAAAGGGCACACCACGGGCAAAGGTAAATGAGAGATAATAATTACCAATTATGCGGGGCTTACTCTATGCCAAGTGCCAGCTTAAGAATTTGATACATTGTCTCATAATTATTTCATGTAGCCCCTATGACAAAGGGAAAAATGAGTGGGTATCCCTGACTAATAGATAATGTCTCAAAAGGGTTAAGGGACTGCAGACCTTCTAAGTACAGTTATAAAGATAATCAGCATCTGACATCATCCCCATTCTGCTCACCACTGGATTATACTGCTTAGCAGAAGCAGCTGCAGTTGAGTCTGTGGTCGTTCTGAGAGAAATGACCAGACTGAGTTAGGCTTGCAGTGATATCAGCAGAGAGGGCTTCTTGGAATGGTATAAGGAAATGGAATGGGGTTAAGAGGAGGTGAATGGTTCAGGACTATGCTCCAGAGGTATATAAAGGAATTATCTAAAGTATATCCTAGAATGGGCCATAAAAAAAAAAAAAAAAAAAAAAAAAAAAAAAAAAAAAAAAAAAAAAAAAAAAAAAAAAAAAAAAAAAAAAAAAAAAAAAAAAAAAAAAAAAAAAAAAAAAAAAAAAAAAAAAAAAAAAAAAAAAAAAAAAACGAAAATGGGCAACAACAAGTGCTGGCACAGATGGGGAGATAAAGGAACACTCTTATCTTCCTGGTGGGAGTATAGACTGGTCCAGCCACTGTGGAAGGCTGTGTGGAAGACCTGCAAACAATTGAAGGTAGAACTACCTTTCAACCCAACCATCCCACTACTGGGAATCTACCCAATAGATACAAAAACACTAATCCATAATGACACCTGTGCACACATATTTATTGTGCCTCTATTTATAATTGCCAAGATATGGAAACAACCCAAATACCCCCCAAACTGATGAATGGCTGAAAAAATGTGGTATATTTACATAATGGAATATTATGCATAAATCAAAGAAGACAACATTATGTCTTTTGTAGTAACATGGATAGAGCTAGAAGGAATCATGTTAGTGGAAATAAGCCAGAAAGAAAAAGAGATATATGGGATGGTCTCACTTATATGAGGGATTTAGGAAAAACAAACAAACAAATGGACAAGAAAAATATAAAACTGTCAAAAATCTGGAATGGAAACAGAGTAAAAGAGGGGGAGGGAAGGGTAAACGGGGGAGGGGGGACACAAAAGACTGATATTGTTCACAGGGGTGATAAGGTAATGGGAAAACCTTGGGGTAGACAATGATGTAATATATATTAATGTGTGTATATGTATATATATACACACAGAGATAGATATTTTTATGTGCAATCAATTAAAAAAAAATAAGGCTTAAAAAAAGGATATCCTAGACTAGTGAAGGTCTCCGCAGAAGACATGATTGACTGTGTGTCTTGGGTTGACTGGAGACCAACACATGGAAAGTATTTGCTCTTACCTGTGACTCGCACTTGTTTTATTGTCTGTACAAATGGGACCTCCCCCCCAAACCTGTCTGTGTACCCTCCCTCTCCAGTCTTTCACTCCTTTGTCCAATCTTTCCATTCGGAACTATATCTACCAACAGGAAATCTGGAGGATAAGAGAAAGTTAGATGTTTTTTCTTTCTGGTCTCCTTATTCTTCTCTAAGTTATCTGTCTCTGAAAGTATCTGTTTCTTTGCAGCTTAGCTACCAAAACTGGTCCTTTCTCGAAGGACCTCTTTACACTAGGCTCTAAATGCAAGATTGTCTTCCATGTCTCTTAAACCCCAGTGGAAGTGAGAGCTTTTCTCTATTATTCATATCTGGGTGTCTCTCCTTTTTTTCTTTCCTAAGTCTGAGCTCACATCTGTAAGTAGTCCTGTCTTAAAACCTGTTTGGCTTAGAGTCTTCTTCCTGCCACGGCTGAGAAAATATTAATAACACCAATAAGATTTTTTTGTAGGAAACACAAATAAATCTTCATTTTTCTCTACTCATTCACCCTTGAATTGTGGAACACTAGGTCCCAGAGAGGAAGGGTTGATGATATTCAACTCATCTGAGAGTGAGGCAAGCTTTAGTTGGAAGGTTCAATATTATTAGCATGTCCACTGACAGACAGACCTAAGAATTTGTTGCCTAATTTCTGTATCTATTTCTCAAGTGATCTTACAGTTCACATAAGAAAAAGAAAAATAATTTATTGAGTCTTTTGATACCAGTGGCTTTCTTGCCTCCTGCCTATTACTTAGTGTCCTTTCTGTTGTCATTGAGGTCACATGCAAAGTAGCTACATGTCTGGGGAAGGGTGCAGAGGCAGTGTACACTTTTTGCTTCTTGCTGAAGGATCTCTTGGTGACGCCGGCCAGTGGAAACAAAAAGGAGAGAACAATTAGGATGAGGCAAGAAAAGAATTAGGTTCTCTTGAATGCTTTCCTTGAAATCCAAAAGACATCTGGGGAATTTGGCAGTACTGTGCCTTTGCTATGTATACTTTACAGAATGGTGAAAATCTTGTTAGACTAAAAAAAACAAACAAACAAACAAACAAAAAACCAAAAACACATTGAAGAGGGGATATTGTCGGTGAAGAGGGACCTGTTGCTAACCAGAGAGATTGTCCTTGGTCTCTTCTGTAGAAAATGAATGAATGTGACATCTTCCCAATTTTCCCTTGGGAAAGAATGTGACTCTGTATTAACCTTTCACTGGCTTATGAGGCATAATCTTTGATAATGTGTGGTTATGTGTGGGGAGGCAGTGGAGAGAGGGGTGGAAATAGTCATTAAATAAATATGCAAGATAAACAGGCAAATGAAACCCTCCTCTCTGTCCTGTCTTCCCCAGTGCCCCTCCTCCCTGGCTGAAGAGAATGTCTGCCTCACAGTAACACCTCTTGGACTGGGTATCTCTGTGGATGAAGGAATTGTGTAGGGTGTTTTATTTCACAAGTTTTTATGTGCTCTTTATATAAGTTGTATCAATGAGGAACATGTGGGTAGGAGAAGGTGGGTATGGTAAGAGATAGCAGTTGAGCTGGATCTATACAGGATTAAATACTAGTAGGAAATACATATTGCCTACAACCTTCCATCTAGTGAGAGGAACAGAGAAGTTCCTCTTCCTTCACCCGTAAGCAGCCTGACTAGTGTAAGAACTAGTGTGAAGACATGAATGTGCGCAGTATCGGTTATGATACTCTCTGCTTGAGTGGCTTCTTACTCTAAAATGAAGACACTGTGTGTGAGGAAGCTTATTTGATTTGCATTGGGTTTTTAGAGGCATTCTTTAGTCAGAGCTTAACCTCTGGTTTGCAATTGGCCAAAGATGTTAATGGGCAATATAAAGAGGGGAAAGACAAGGCATTGTGTTTTATTTCTATGTGTTTGGAGGTTTGGACAGCTGTGTGTTGTCACACTAGAGGATCCTGATTCAAAAAACCCACCCTCATCATAGAAGAAAATGAATACAACCTAATTTTACATGTGAAGTGAACTCTTTGAATTGTTTTGAAACTACACTATTGTATCAATATTAGTAGAGTCCCTTGCATTACTGATGGCTTCCCCAGACAAATTTATGTCATGTCACTGAAGTAAATCCACAAACATTATTGCAGATATATGCCACTTATTTAAGCACTGTATATATGCTTAACACAAATGCTTGTAGATCTGATTGAATTTCCAGGATTCTAAGCATTTTTAAATGCTCAAAGCAAATGGTTCATATAAGCAGGTGTTTAATTCAGCAGGGGTGTTAATAAAATCAATTTTTTCTCATGATGGAGACTTAAATAAAATGAGGTCACTAATTATGGGTATTGAACTGCATCATCTGACATATTCAAGCCCTGGGTACTAAACAAGTGTTATTTTTAGAAAACTTTCCAACAAGAAAGGGAAGAAGAAAAGTGGGACAGATTGAGTACATGAGTGAAGTGGGATCCCCTTTTAATTTCCCTAACTGACTAAACCAGACTGGGAAGAATAATAAGCATTGATTAGATAGCAGAAGAAAGGCTAATTCCATCTCCAAAGATAAATAATTGCATTTTTGCTTTCCATGGCTTGAGGGGAGCCTAAAATCAAGAGTAATTTATAATCTTACTTTCAATTACTTTCCCCAACATTTTATAAGCATTATGTCTGTGCTTCCAATCAGGCATATTTTAGCAATACCAAATTTGTCTGCAACTTAGCAAATATTAATTAAGACTCAAATTTGTTTTACAGAGCAAAGGAAACTATAATCAATGGGTGTCTAACCTGAGTGTTAGGTCCGAGCAGTTCCAGAGTGAGGCAAATCTATTCCCAGGTTGTGCTAATGAGACCTTAAAGGTTTGTTTGAAAATAGTGCTATGGCAGGGTCACATCAAATAGACCCTTCTATGCACTTTTTTCCTCCATTTTTCCTAACCCTGGGATACATAGCAATTTAATTCCTTTTGATGGTTCCCACTGGGACCACTAGGCTTTTCTAGAAGTTATGAAAAATGGAAAGTCATATTCAGTTATATATATGAAGAGGAAAGCCATAGTATTTTCTAAAAATTAGTTAAGGAGAATGGTCTCCTAATTTTCCTATGCTCAACCCATCCTGGGCAGCCTACTTTCCAAAAGCACATTGTATTCTGTGTAGTAGTAGAGTTTCAGTTATGCCATTATGTTGTATTTTGGATTTTAACAGTGGCATGAAAGCAGGGTTCTAGAATTAACATGAGCCCTACAAAACTCTTCTAGACCAGCTAAATCAAAGAGAGGGGAAGAAAGCTAATATTTGCAGGGGAATACCTAGGTAGTGGGTACAGATCTATTATCTTGATCCACACAGCTTTATGTTTTTCCAGAACAGTCTGTGACTTTCCATAGTAGAAGATCCTATTTTTTTTCTTTCAAAGAAGATTCCTTCTTAGAAAAGAAGTATCTTTATCAAATTTTCACTACTAACAAATGAAGAAGTGGAACTTGACACCAGGTGTGTCTGTATTTAGGTTGGTATGTGTGGAATACAGAGAACATACCCTTGATGGATTAGAAGCTTGTGAATCTTTTTCCTAAGTCAACTTTATCCATCTCAGAAAGAAATTCTTGGTTATATGTTAGTAGTCTTACTGAAACAATATAACTTCACCCAAATTGTCTAACCTCTTTGAGACTTAATTTCCACATCAGTAAAATCACAGTTTCACTAGATATTGCCAAGGATTACTCTGAGCCCTGAACAGGTTTTTTTTCTCCTATAATATTGGCAAGTTTTTTTTACCCATTCACATCATTTTGCTTTCCTCTCCCAATCTGATCTTGACAAAATTAGAGAAAATGAAAATTTTCCTAAAGGGCATTATAGCTTGCCAGAAAATAAAACTGAAGGGAAAGACTCTGAAAAGAGGAGTCATCTCTTTTCATGTGGAAATTGTTAACACTTATAATTCCCATGTAATTTTGAACATGATTATATTAAGTAGTTATTTATGGGAAGGTAATCTAAATAGTAACTGTTTTACTTCCTATGAGAAAACAAATATTTCTATGGAAACTGACTATTATGACACAATGAAAGGATTACATGAGTCTATATACTTTTTTATTTTTTATAGGTCTTAAAAAAATCCATTTGATACAAACTTCTCAAACATAGTCAAAATGCAAAATGAAGAAAAACTTAAATATCTGTGAAATGGATTTTAATATGGCAATGATATTTCATGATTTGCTTATAATTAAATTCTAAGATAAAAGTTCGAGAATTATGAGTGAGGAATAAAAATCTTATCACTTTTTCAATATACCCATACACATGTACAAAAAATGATATCTTAGGCAGATGGGGGAAAAGAATTGAAAAAACAGTGGTGATGAAATTATCAAAGTGAAAATGAGAGATTGGAGTTTTAAGATAGAGAGGCATAATTTCCTTTTTTTTTTTAAAGGGGTAATACTGTAGAAATTTTCATGTTCTGTGAATTATTTGCTCTCATATTTGTGCAAATAAACTTAGCAAACTAAAAAATGTTAGTAAGGACCAGACTTAAAAAACATAAAAATATACTAAATTACATTCCAAACTTGAGAAGTATCGTTTAATTTCTACACATGGGATTTTATATTTTATAAAATGGATACTTTTCCCTTGTTATCAAGAATCAGTAAGGCATCAAAATAGACATATGCATAAATTCATTTGTCCCAATACAAATGAATGGATGAAAAAAATGTGGTATGTATACACAATGGAGTATTACTCATCAATTAAAAATGAAAAATTTGATGAATTTATGGAAAACATGGATGTACCTAGAAGAAATCATGCTAGCAGAAATGAGTCAGGAAGAAAAAGACAGAAATCAAATGGTTTCGCTAATATATGGACAACCAAATGCAAGTACACAATGGGAGGGTGGGGACCAGCTGGAGTGGTTGGTGAGGGGAGGTGGTGGGTGACCGACCCCCAGGGATTAAAATGATGTGATATATATAAATTATTCAATAAAAAAGAAAAAAAATAGCAACAATAAATTTGAATGTATATTTTATATATTAAATGCTATAATTACAGAACTATAAATATATGGGCATGGAATGATAATTGTATGTTATTGACATGAGTAGGAAAGTAGAGAGCAGTGCAGATGAAATGATCTTATTTTGTAGAGGCACACAGACAAGTGTTCATCTATATTTGTTTGCATATGTGCTGCATGGGTATGTGTTTATTTATACAGAACATAAATGCATGTGGATATGTACAGGAGTGTGGGTGGGTATGTTCTTTGTAGAACAGAGTTTAAAGGTCTGATAAACACAGGAGTGTTTATCTGTGGGAGGTTGTTTCATTTTACAGTATGCTAAAATAAACAAAATAGCCAGCCATCAGCATCCTTGCTTTCTGGCTTACAGTTTTGTTGGGAGACCTCCACTGCACCTAGAAGAAGTGGAAGGAGACCCTGAGTTGGGTGTATTTATTTTAGCCTTTTCTGTCCTATCAGGTCATAACGTATTAACTGTATCTTTACATGAAAGGTCACTGTGTTAAGGAGGCAATGCAATTCACCTGCATCTTTCCCAGAGTTCAGGAACTGCTTCCTTCTTGCCTTCTTGGACCTAAAAGTAGTAATGGTGGTGTCTAAGTATCCTTGAGACATTGCACCATTGTTTGTTACTTCTCCTAAGCATTGTCTATACATTTGTCAATATTTCTTTATCTGTCTTTGCTGATTCAGTTTGGGTGATTTTGTTTCCTCTCTCTGCTGATTGTCCATATCTCCTATCCCATCACTCTAATTCCCTGACTTCAAAACCATATGACAGGTAAAGGTAACCCATGACTGGAACCCTAATCTAGAAAATATGATCGCTCTTTTCTCATGTCACGTCAATTGACTTCTGGATGGGCATATAACCTAATTAAGCTCAATTAGTCAAAGGCAAACTTAAGAACTATGTTATTAAAGGAAAAGGAGGATCTCTTCCCCCATGTTCCCATGTTGATATTTGTCCTGTAAACTGAAAGACTAACAATTCTGGTGGCATTTTTGTCACTTCACTGGAAAAACCCAAGATAATGATGGGAAAACAGATTAAAGTGGGGTTGAGAATGAGTCATTATATACATACATACATACATACATACATACATACATATTTGCACCTGCTACCCAACATATTTCTGATGTAATTTGACCACCTGTTCAGTCACACTTGTTACCTTGACTATCCAATGAGTTCATCCTCTTTTCCCTTCTAATTTCACCTATAACAAAGGTAGGTTGAACAATACAAATACCTTGTGACTTTATTCTTTCAGTTCAGCTCAATGACTTACTTAATCTTATGCTGGTGAGATGCCACTGTCATGATTTTGTGACTAATTCTGTTCTGCTCTCCAGTTGAGTTGATAGTGTGTAGTTGTTCCAATCTAATTCATAAATTATTCTCTCTCATATTTCTTTATTTCTCTCTCAACCTCCTCTCTTAAAAAAATCTAAACTAGAAATGTAGGCAGTTTTCATATTGGAAGGAAGAAAGGAAAGAAGAAGGAAGGAAGGAAAGATGGATGGAAGGAAGGGATAAAGGATGGGAGGGAGTGGGGAGGGAGGGTGGCAAGGAGAATGAGTTTATAACTAATTGATACATTGGCAATCTGGTTCTGTCACAAAACTCTGAATGTTAACCTCCCAGAGCTGTTGTGAGCCCAGACACTCTCCAATTTCAGTATCTATGAGGTTGGGATCTTATTTAAGAAAAAAAGTGCTATGTTTCTACTCCCTTATTTCTCCATGTATTTTAATATAGTCTTGTTCAATTGAACTGGTGCATATGTGTGTTTGTGTGTGACTGTCTGATCCTTGAATGAAAATACTCTTAGCTAGCTAAATAATTTATTGAAATGGAGCCATGTTCATTTTATATTTGCTGACAAAAACCCCTTTGAAATAATATGATTTTATTTCAAACCTCCCTCTCTTTCCCATCTTCACCAGTATTGATATCAGTCCTTATGTGAAAATATATCTGCATCTACACTACTTATATCCATGCCAATGTACTTGTACTTAATCCCTGTATTCACATAAATATCTATTTTTGTCCTTCATGAGTTGTTACACCCAGGTTTCAGGTTTTTTATACTAGGGATATAAATCCTCACTATTAAGTTTAAGAAATACAGTCTGGAAACCAAAACTTAGTATTTACTGTTTATTCGCCATGTTTCTTTCTACTCCCCTTTCTTTTGCATTCTCTTCCTTAGCTTTTCCTCCACCTTCTCTTCCAAAATTTCCTCTTGAGCAGGTCCCTCCTTCAAACCAAAGCTTGTAACTCCCCCACTCCACCTGATTTGGAAGTCCTCATGACTGGTTAAGTGTTGTGGGAGAACGCAACAGGAGACTGTACAAAGGGAACTGGAGGAGACATAGATGGATCAATATTGAATTCTCTCAAACCATTGAGGGAAATGTGAGAAATGGGGATTCACTTACAGAGTTCTGCTTTACTGCATGAATTATCAATTTAAGAGGACTTTAAGAATGCAGAGCACAATTCCAATATTGACCATTTCTAACTAGGGGTCATCTTTATTATTGATTCTATATGGTTTGAAGGTTTTGCAGTTGACACTTGCTTCTTTTATTACCAGAAAAGCACAATCATTAAAAATAAAATAATATATGATAGTCACACACATTAAGCAAAATACCACTGACCCTGAGCTTCCTTTGGATAAGTACTGTGAGAGATGAAGCAATCTATCTCAGGATCATTCTCCTATGGGGTTCATGTCATCTACTGCTACATCCCAGGTGGTCCTTCACACTTATGAATACATTCATTTTGTGTGTGTGTGTATTTCAAAAATGGCATTGAATGAGGCATAGTTTGTTTCTTGAAAATAAATCATTCTGTTCTCTACAAAGGACTAACGTAGGACCTGCAGACTTCATTTTACTTTTCTTCCCTCTGTGTTGGTTCTCATGTTTCAGTTTGATGCATCAGGCAGGACAACAGGGCACCTACTGAGGAGCCCCAGCTGCTGTAGCCCTGAGCTGTGAAGATCTCTAAGGGGTCTTTACTTTCCCTCTGCCTTCATAAATTGGATGAAGTACTCTTTTGTGCCTTCTTTTTGGCAGGGAGCCTAACAAGTGAAGGTTAAGCTTGACTACTTTAGGAGAAAGGAAGAAAAATATTTCTTTGGTACTTGTGAAGGTCAGCTCAACTATGTCCCCATTAGTCACTCTTAAGTAACTTGGGATGTGACTAGGTGGTAAGGTTCTGTCTCATGCACTCCCTGATTCATTATACACTGTGGACACTTCTGTGCAGATGCTGGGACAAGATGAACAAGACACATTCACTACCCAGGAGGGATTCCTAGAATAATGGGAAATAGACAGGGACAGATGACATTTAAAGTGTTAATATTGTGGGTGGCAGCAAAAATGTAACATTGACTGAATTTTGTTGTTAGTGGTCCAGGATCTATTCCAAATGTTCTGAATATCTTCTATCATCTCTTAATAACTTTAGGCAGGAGGTATTACTATTATCACTTTCTTGATTTCATAGATAAGTCACAAGAGTTTATGACTCGTTCAAGGTCACATCATAATAAGTAGAGCCAAAATTGAAGATGTCTGTCTGGCTCTAGTTTATATGATAAAGGTTTAATGAAAGAGTGAGCCCAGTGCCCAGAAAGGGGATGAACAACCCCAGGAAGAGGAAAAAGTCTGAACAAAGAGGTACTGGTGAGTCTTGAAATATAAATCAATTTCCATGTAAAGATGTAGGAGTGTAATTGTGAAAAGAGTGGGAAAAGGGATCCAAATATACATTTGCTGCCTGTAGTGGAGGTGATAAATTGCCACTCTATAGCAGACCTCTCTTATAGACATAATTTGTTTGGCCATTTTTAAAAATTTATTCTAAGGATACATAAGGTTGGGGGTTAGTCCTCTCTCCTCTACTGGTCACTCCATAGTCAAATCCATGTATTTTTCATTGACTTACTATTTTCTGACTAGATTGTTTGTTTTAATCAATTTAATGGAGATTTAACTTCCATAAGACAAAACTTACACAAATAAATTATAAAATTGTTGTTTTCACAGATAAATATATTCATAAACCAAAATACAGGATATTTCAACCTGCCCCCACACACCAAATACCCTCATGGTCTTTGTAATCCATCTCACCTTTTATTCTAGTCTCTGGCAACAGCTGTGCTTCCTTTTAAAAAAAATCCTACAGATTAGATTTATTTCTATAGAACTTTATATAAATGGACTGACATAACATGCAATTTTCTGTGACAGGCATTGGTGAGTTGGAATAACAATTTTGAAATATATCATTGGATGGAAATGGAAAGAACTGTGCTAAGTGAAATAAATGAGCAGAAGGACAAATAATGGGTGATTTCACTCCTATTGGAATATGAAAAACCAATACCAGAAGACAGACAAAACTAAACCAGAACAAGTCAGAGAAACCTGACTGTAGAATTGAGACAACCAGAGGAGGATGGGGAGATCAAAATGGGGAGGGACCTGATGAACTATGGTGGAAATTTACAGGCACTTTGGTGGTAGGGGTGGTGTGATAATATACAGCTGAAGACATGAAAACATACCTCTAAGCCATATGCAGTGTTGTAATCCAGTTTCCTCAATATAATATAGTATAGTTTTATTTTTTTTAAAGGTGTATTCCAGTGGTGCTTTGCTCAGCAATTTATTTCCCTTTTCTGAGTAGCAATTCACTACCTCATTTAAGTTGCTTGCAGTGATTGGCTACTGCTGCTTATATGCACAAGTCTTTGTGTGGGCATTTGTTTTAATTTCTCTTGCAGGCATATATATGTATATACACACACATTTCTTGTATATATATTTCTTAAGTTTTTAAAGAAGTCACCTAGCTGTTTCTCAATGTGATTATACAATTTTCCATTTTACCAGCAATGTGTAAGCGGTCCAACTGGTCTTGTCAGCCTTTTAAATTTTCCAAGTTATATATATATCTCTATAAAAATGTTTTCTAAAAATAACTACATATATGTATAAATTTCCCATTGTAGTGGAAATATAGGCAAATATAATGCTTTAAGCATTTTGCAAAACTGAAATCTCTTTGGCTTAATGCTCTACCTTCTGCCTGATACACATAGGCTGACATTAAGATGTTTTTTTGAAGTACCTCTGACCCTAAAACCATTACAGCAGGAATTTTTAACATGTATTATCTTATTTTTCATAAAATATTTTATTCTCTTAATAACCCTAAGAATCGGATGTTAGCAAGTCTCCACTCACAGATTAGGAGGAATACGTTAAAAAGTAGAGATTAAATTGCATACCTAAAAATAAAAGAATATAAACCCAAGTCTGTTTGGTATTACTTCTGGGTGTTTTTCACACTGGCCTTCAGACAGCAGGAGTTACACATGGGAGGGAAAAGGACTAGACAGATGATAGCATGTTTAGAAAGTTGTACAAGTTGTGTTTGATTGTATGTAGTGTTTATAACTAGAAACTAACAACTGTATCATTTGAAATATAATACAGTATCCCTTATACAAAAAAGAAAAAAACTGTTAAAAGTACTAGAATTCAAATTTTACTTTTCCCTCTAGTTTCTAGACTTGTATGATATTTTTGACTTGGTTTTTAATTTCACTTTAAACAATTAAAAAAAAAAAAACAATTTAAGTCGGGCATGGTGGTGTGCGCCTGTAATCTCAGCTACCTTGGAGATTGAGGCAAGGAATCACTTGAGTCTGTGGGTTTGGGACTACCCCTGGCAGCATAGCAAGACCTAGTCTCAAAAAAAAAAAAAAATTTAAGATTTTAAAATAAACTTTCCTTGTTCTCTATATTATACAATGCCAGTTTTGAATGAAAATTATAAGCATTTCTTTTACATATGGAATCACCAAAATGAAACATGAGGACTCATCAAATTAAATAATCTATATTCTGTAATTCATCAATATTTGTGTATATTGTTCTTATTAGAACCACAGTAATAGTGCTCAAAATTAACTGGCTTTATTTCACTTTTTGACACATTGAAATTTTACCAACACTCTCTGATCTTAAGCTTGCTGTGTGGAAGAAACATACAGAAAAGGAGTTTTAGTTTGCCCAGTCTTCTGATTTTCATCTGCACCATTATTTTCATCATAAAGTGTTGCCAGTGTGGAAGGGATGTCAGTAAGAAGAAAATGATGACATTCTCTGGCCATTTGTGTTTCTTGAAACACCAACTATTTTTTTTGGGGGGGGTAGAAGAAAATTCTAATATGAACAGAAAACATGGCCTTTCTGAACTGTTATACAAGAAATATACTCCCTTCATATTTATGTTAAGCATACTGAAGATCCACATGGCATGGACCCATGTGCTTATGGGACCTGCTGAAGACTGTTCTCTAGTGCTGTCATTTGTGATGACCAATATTCATATTCACATGTATCCTCTACTTGATACATGCAATGTAGTTACAGACAAAACCTACATTCGGAGATAAAATTGTGAAGAGCTTCAAAGGTTAACGGAGAGCATTAGTCTAAGACTAATGAGTACCAAACCTTGTACACTGCATGAGTGTATGTCCATTAATACAACGTTTGGGATAATGAAGAAACAATAGATAAAAACAATTTCATCAAATAAGCTTTTACTCAACCACTCATTCAATGAATAGTTAGTGAACATCTGCAACCTGTGAAGCATCATTTCAGGAGATTTCTATGAATCAGAAAAGTCAGGAAAATTCTTCCATCATGGATACTGCGTTCTCCATCTCTTTGAGAGTAAAGCGCATTTGTAAAACGTAACCCATCTGGAGGAATATTGAAAGCTAGAATTCAACTAAAAAGAACCAGACTCTTAAAACAAAACAAAACAAAACACTTTATTATACAACTGGATTTTTCATAGATGATTGTAAATATTGGAATCCGCAAAATGTTTGATATGAAGGTAAAGTTATTGCTTTATGGATTGTGTTCTTTTTTCACATGCCAAAAGAGTCAGATGATTTTTAACCCATTTGTTTGCTTTGTGTTTGTTTCTTTCTTAGTAATCTGTAGAAGCAAAAGCTTCTAATTAGATTTGTCTTAAATTTTCTGGATGTTTGATAAGAAAATGTAATGCAACTCCTCATCAGTTTCTCATAGAATTTTGCAACTGAGAAGGGCTCTATTCTGCAATTAATTAATCAGTGGTTGTGGTCACTATTTTGACAAATACATTTTTCAGCAAGATGAACCATTAGGAAATAGTCTGCCAATCCCTGGAAAGGGCATGGGGAAAATGAAATTCTATCCCAGAGACCTCAAACTGTATCTTGTTCACAGTCACATGGAATGGAAGACTAGTTAAAATACAGAAGCTGAGCTTTCCTGCAGCTTCTAATTCAGTTGGAGGCAGGTGGCACCCAAGATTATGCATTTCCAACATGATTTTTAGTTGACATTGCTACTGGGGTCTCAACAAGTAAGCCTTTCCAACTGTTGGAGATTGAAGACAAAAGATATAAAGTTTCTTATTTTACTTGAAACTTATATAGGCTTGTTTATATAGGGTGGTGTGGATTTGGATCAAAACATCCTATGAGTTTAGGGACAGATTAAAATAAAGTTACTGTTATTTTTAGAGAGAGAGAGAGAGAGAGAGAGAAGTCAAATATGAGCTACTACATTTGATTCCGCAAGAGTAGTCAAGCCAGAGAATGAATGTTTGCTTAAAGAGATGAAAGTAAATGATGAGGACATTTAGAGGTAAAAAAGAAATATAGCACCATATAAAAGGATAGGAAAGAAGTCCCAAAAGAGCACTTCTATAATACCAAACAGTACCTATTTAGAAAATGAAAAAATTAAATTTATCAAAAATATGATGAATAGTTCATGACTATTGAAAAAGTAGTAAATGGCGATATAATTTATGACTAAGCTCTTGTGTCAAGCACTTTCACTATTTTACCTCCTTTAGACAACCTCACAGTCTCTCGCAGAACATCTTTCTAGATTCTTCCAGAAATGAGAACATTTAATTTAAAAGAGGTTGGATGAGCCATCTTGGGTCACAGTCAGAAAACTACCAAATCAATATTTGAAATCAGGGAAACTTGTCAGATCTAACTGAACTTTCACTTGAGAGACTTTCAAGGAATCTGAAATAATAAGAACACTGAAGCTATGTTCTGAAGAAATGATTTTCTGTGAATGAAATATCTGTTCCAATTGTCCATTTGCACTGCTAAGTAATAATTATGATATATTTCAATGGCAACATTGAACAAAGTGAAAATTCAAAAACAAAGAAAAAGAAGACAAGCACACAGGAAGGAAAGAATGACAACAAACTCATTCTGCTGAAGAATCCTTCCAAAGTCACTAAACAGAGATAGACTGAAGGCAGTCTGCAGGAAGCAACTGGAACTGGAGAGACTCTAATTTGCTGTAATTCCCTCATCATCTTTCCTGCATAGCCTTGATCTTCTAGAAATGGTGATCATTCTGCATATTTTCTTGGTTTCAAAGTTAGAGGTCATCTCAGCCTAGAAAATAACATTTCTATCCAGAATTCTATCCAGAATTCTGTCCAGAAAAATTCTATCCAGGGTAAATTTATGTATGTATTAGGCAAAATTTAAATTTTCTTTTGAGAATTTGCAGATACCGCCAGTGACAAATCAGGTTTTATTTATAGATTGTTTGCCTATGATCACTCAAATTTATTGCATAATATTTCCAGACAATATAATACAGTGTTATATTAGAGAAAAAAGAAAAAGTTAAAAGAAATGGATGGGGAAAATGCCAGTCGTATTTACATTATTAAAAGAGGACCATTAATATGATTTTATTCCTTCCTTCTATTCTATATAATAATATATAATATATATTGCAAAAGTAGAAGAAAGGAAGTATATATATATATATATATATATATATATATATATCAACTGTTTTAACGAAATTGCTTTTAACGAAAGTGTTCTCAAGAAAAATAGCCTAGTTCACATCCCCTACAGTTGCTTCCTGCAGAATGGTTTCCCAGAATTTTAGAAAATCTTCAACTTTATTTGCAAATTTTGCAGGTTTTTCTGTTAAGGAGCCATGCATAAAATATATAATTAATTTTGCATAAGATTATTCTATATTTTTACTGCTATAAATGTCATTGAAATAAATTAAAACATTTTTAGGACTACAAATATTTTCAGCATGTTGGTTGATTTAATTGAAATGAATTTTCGAAAGTATACCTGAAGCGCTGAAATAGTATTTTACTTCAGGTATGTCAGTCCTGTCTTGGGAACAGGCCCTTATGGGTCTTTATAATTTGACTCTCCTCACTGATGGGAACCCTTTCAAAAGTCTGCGAGGGACTCCAGCGAGTGTTCATGTTCTTCGTATCTAAGTATGAATTCCTTCTTTTGTATTCTTTCCCTAAAGAAGGTCTACAATGAGAATGATCTTAATTTTTCTTTGCATGAATTTCATACTCCATTAACCTGGTTCTCTTTACTTTTCCAGATTGGTGGGTGATCAATTTTAAAACATGTTTCACAGTTATTTATCTGGAAACCTGGGATCAATTATAATTGCTACCTAATTTACCAGAGAGTATCATAAAGCATATGTTCTCTAAAAATCTAGCTATATGTGTATAATTGTAGAGTCATTCTGTTTATATTTACCTTTAAAGTGTCTCCTAGTATTGTTGGTAGCATGGTAATTATTACATCTACAGGAGATCATGAACTATGTATAGATTAGATTTAAGGGTGAAATTAGAATTACCATGGATTAACTCCTAGTCTCCTAGATGTCTTGTTTACTTTCTCTATAAGATTTAAAAACTTTAAAATATATATGTGGACCCCAGGGTTGCAGATTCACTGTGGAAAAAACACACAGCTGCATGTATATGCATACATAAAATGTGTTGATTTTAAAAAATATATTAATTTTAAAGATATGACTATATGTAGATATAAAAGTAAATTTTTAGGAGGTTGAAGGTATTCACATTAAAATCCTCAAATATTAATATTCTTTAATATCCTTAAATGTGAACAAATTAAGAAAAATAACAGTATTTCTATCAATGAATTTCTGAACACACCAAGTAATATAGTTATATCCACATTTTGAGGTAGCATATTCTTTAATTATCTTTCATAAAATAGTTTTTTTTTGTTATCCTTTTTACAATTAGGATAAAGGCATGCTAGTCTTCCCTAGAACATGATGGTTCAAATTTATTGTCCCTTATTTTTGAGGTCAGATGCATTAGACATAGGACTTCACGTACAGATATATATCAATATACTCACAGTTTGCAGATTAATACAGACCTGTGTCTCCCCAACTAAGGAATCTTATCACTTCTGTTTCATGATATATATGTCATGAAAGAAAAATTAAAATCCTTCCCACTGTAGACACTGTTTAAGAAGAATGCGCCAACAGCGAAATTCTACTTTAATTTAACTTTGAGAGTTTACTCCTCTGCCTCTAATTTAAATACCTGATCATTAGAAGAATTTCCTCCAGACTCATTTTGGGCTCTGCATTTGAAACATGTGTGCCTTCAATTTCTTAATGTTTCTCCATACAGTGCAGGAAAGAGTAGCATATGCTATCTGAACTCTGTCGTTGCACCATTATGTACCTTAAGGTGGCACTTAAGTAATAGAAGTGGGCCTGAAAATCATGGCCATATCAGGAAAGAGAGTAATATTATAGCTAAGCAGAACCACATAAGCACAACCCTCCAACCCTACCAGTATCTCCATATGTCAACTTACTCTTAACTGGATCTGAATAATATCTGTGACCACTACAGTATCACTTGACATAAGGGAAAGTGTAGCAAGAAGGAGATAAGAGGGTGAAAATATTTACAAAACATAAAATCTGTGAACATAATACCTGGGTCTTAGCAGCATTTCTATAAATTAATAGACAGTTATTCTCTTACAATGGCCATGTGTTACTGTGTCCTGAACTACACTTGGAAATTGGAGCAGAATAGGCTTTGAAATGCTTAAAAGATTCCACATGTATGCCTTACACCTCAAAGGCCCAGAACTCAGGGTGCTGGTAGGACCATGTTTTCTTTGAGGACCCTAGGGAAGAATTCTTTCTTCCTTCTTCTGAGTACTGGTGGTTCTCTAGGTTTTTGATGATTGGCTCTACAGATCCAGTCTCTGCCTCCATCTTCACCAGTCTCATCTTCATATCATTAAGTATCTCTCTTCTCACTATCTCTTGTAAGAACACTTAATAGATTTGGGATGGTCAGTGCTGAACCATTTTGCTATCTGTGTAACTTGGCATATCTTCTTGTCTGTGTTGAATCATCCTGTTCATGACGCCAACTGAAGTGCAACCATGGACTGAGCTAGGTAGGGCCAGGCTGGGCAGGTGTGGGGATAGGAATGCTAAAGGGCAGGCCAGTCTTCCCAGGAATCTTCAAACTCTTTCTCTGGACTCAATTTTGCATTCTCCCATTCTCTTCACATTCTAGCCTGGCATTATTTCTGTGCTCTCCTCTTACCACCCCCATCCCCCAGGGTATTGCAACTCTTTTATCCTCAACTTCTAGGCTCAGGTGCACTCACTCACACATAAATACATTCACTGGGTCCATGCACATACACAGATGTGGGTAGGGCACAATACCGTAGGTGCTCATCATAGAGGCTAATAGTAAAAGGGTAAAAACCCTGAAGATTCATTTTCCCTACAGGGACCCAGTCTGATAATCCCATATGATTTCATCTTGAGAACTTTAGCTTAATTACATCCACAAAGACTCTTTTCCAAATGAAACCACATTTACATACTCTAAGGGTTGGGATGTGGACATGCCTTTTATGGGGGCAGGAGGGAGTAAGGGGTTGTGATGGTCATTGTTCTATTCACTGCAAAGGAATCCATGCCAAGGAAGCCTTGACATGTAAGATTCATGAGCTTTACAGTCAACCTGTCTCTGCTACACTCTATTTTAACAAGGAAACAGATGGTGTTAGGTGAGAGAGATAAATAACTCAAACCAAGTTCTGGAAGAAGCTGGACAGCTATTTAAATATAAATCAATGAGTGAAATAGGTAAGTATGTAATTATGCATATAAAATTAAATTGGGGTCTTTTCAATACATTGCCCCATACAATACTAAGTTGAAGGATAATATATAAAATTCAAATGTTTCCTAAAACCTTTCTGTAAGGAAGAAGCAGAAATCAAATGAAAATATCATTATGTATCTACAACTCATTCATGTAGGATACTATTAATGTCTTTGCTATATATGTGTAAGCATAGGCATATATTTGTGTGAATATAAGTGTGTGTATATAAATAATAGTAATAGACAGTATATTATATAATATTTAATATCATATATTATAATAATATTACATATAATAATATATAATATACATAAATAAACACATATGCATGCACATATTTAATTTGCGGGAAGATGGTGGTGGGGCAATGGGGGCAAGAGTTTATGAAGGCTGAGAAGAAAAAGTTTGCTAAATTGGGGAGTTGCTAGCATAGAGGAAAGCAGTTTCCCAGCCTCTGACTTCTTGTCTTTATCCTTTATATCTCATGCTGCCCCAGTTCTCAGTATCTTCACTTTTTTTTCCTGTTCCTCAGCCTATTTTATTACTATCAAAGTCATCTCAATGATTTTATTTTAATTAAACTGATGGATTTAAAGGATGAAGTGCATTATGTGCATCTCCTTTAGGAAAATATTTGATGACTCTAAAACCCATATTCTTTGAGAATTTGCTATTACCAGGCCTTAGTATTTTATAGCTTCTGAATGTTAATTTTTTTCATATATGGATTACAAATGAGAATGATATCAGAGAAGCAAATTGCCAAAAGCTCTCTTTGAGATCATCATGAATAATGGATATTAAATTCATTTTGCATATTTTAAGAAATTATGTAAATCATATTAAGTAAATTGCTTATGAAGTGAGGTGTTTTGATAAAAACAGTTAATTCTCTTTTTGTTACAACATTTAAATGGTGTTTAAGCTAACCATATGCAAATCTCTAGGCTTCCTGCTATATTATAAAACCTGAGTTATCTAATAATAATGCATTCTTTCCTCATAACTCAAGGATTTGGTGCTTTTAACCTCAACTCTTTTTATTCCATTTTTAATTCCATGAAACTAATGATACTTTATTTTATATACCTTCTGAAGTGATTACATTTTTTCTTATCAGATTTGAATAGATTTAGAGAAGTGACCTTCACAGTAATATTTTTTGGACTTGAGTTATTTCTTGTTATAATTAAATAAGAAAAAGTAAATATTCATCAAATATTGATGGGAATGCAGAATTTAAGTGATTGGATCCTGACTAAAAGAGATTCAGTGTTGTAGGGGAGAAAATTCATGTATTGTAGCATGTCAGGTACAGGGAGGAGAAAAGAGAACTCAGGAAAGAGAGGTCATTTCTGGATTTAGTAGGTGATTGGCATTCAATGAAGATGTCACAGAGGCACTGACATTTGAGCTATCAATTAAATTATGGAGATAATTTGCATATAAATGATGAGAAAAAAGAATATTTGATATAGAGAAGAAACCTGAATAATGTTTGGATATGAGAAATGTAGTAGTTAATTTGAATAGTGAAGGGAGGTTTGGGAGCTTTCTGGTATCATTTTCATAGGGATGCTAATTCCATTCTTGAGGAATACACCCATATGACCTAATCACCTACCAAATTTACCTCCTAATATCACTGCCAGGATTTCAACATATAAATAGGGGGAGGGCACACAAACAAGCCCTCTGACTGCTAAGCATTTCCTCTAACCACATGAGACATTTAGTAGTGACTTATTCTAGATTAGAAAACCAGAGTTTAGAGAGAAGATACATATTTCCTACAATTATACCAAGTTGTTAGGAACCATAAATGTTAAACTGAAGGACTGATCTTGAATCCAGAATTTTCCTGGAGTTTCTGTTGTCAGCAGGCAATGTGGCATCTACTCATCAGAAATTCATCAAATGTAGTCAACAATTTGATTGAATACATATTCAGTTATAATCTTGGTACTTGGGATGTATCCATGAACAATGAAGAAGACCTTGCCCTAATAGGGCAAGGGAGGAAGGAAAATTACATAGGACATGATCCAAAGTGGAAAATTATGTAGGAAGTGATAAATGCTTAGGTGAAAAAATGAAATCTATTATGCAGGATAGTGGAAGTAATAGTATTTCTGCATACAATGTAACTGCTTATAGTGACCATTGTGCGCAATTTTTAAGTTAATATTTGAGCAGAAAACCTAAAGAAAAGAAAACATTAACCAAGTAGACAAGAATATTCCAGGTAGTGGAGAGGATTAGTGTGGATGGGCTCAGGTAAGGGAATGGGTTCTGACGTGCTTGAGAAAAAAACAAAGAGACCACTATACCTGGGAAAGACTGAGAAAATTAGAGAGCTGTAAGAAATGAGCAAAGGAGTAACTTCTCGATAAAAAGCACACAGAACCCTGTTAACTATATAACAGGGTTTTTTGAAATTATTAATATGTAACAGGGCTTTTTGGAATTATTAATTTGAATGGAATTAGTGTCTGCATGAAAAGTGATACCAGAAAGCCCTGAACCTGCTTCACTATTCAAATTTTAAAAATTAAGAAAAAAAGCTTGGCTTTTTTTCTCAAAATGAAATAGGCAGTAACTCATGGCAAGGTCATGAATCTGTCTGGTGAGAAATGACCATCATTGAAGATAAATTTTGGAAGTAGTTCAGGAAAAAATAGTTACTTCAGAAAGGATGAGAATAATAGAGATATTAAGAACTGGTTGGGTTTTGGATACAATTCAAAAATAGGGCAAAAATCTCTTGTGAGAGATTTGAATGTAGGATATAAAATAAAGAGATAATTCAAGGGTGACTCGAAGATTTGGGGTCTCAGAATATGGAGGATTGGAGCTGATTTCAAATGGTGTTACTTTTTTAATTCAAATGAATTTTAGACTTCCCCTCCCCTCCTCCCCACCACCCCCACTTCTCTTCTCCCCATAAGTAAGAACCCAGATTCTAAATTTTGGAATGGCATAATATGGACTTGTCCAGGCATATTTATTAATGGCATTATGTTTTAAAAGTTTTCATTTTTTATTTTCATGACCCATGAAGGTATTTTCAGGGGCAAACCTAATCCCTCTTCAATGAAAAACTTTTTATCTTTCATTTAAAGTATTACTGGAAGTCAGCTTTCAGCTTTTGACTTCTTCAGAGGTTGCCTAAACATCAGAGAGCCATCTCACCTAAGGTTAACCTTGGGATTACTTCACATACAAGGATGAATCAATAAAGGAATATAAATCCCCACCATTTTGACTCAACCAGGACAACAATGAGAGATGATTCTAATTGTAGAACTTATGGGTTTGGCCAATATGTTTTTGACTCTGAATAATAGCTCATTGTTTTAGTTTTCTATTGCTGCCATCACCAGTTGCTACAAACTTGATATAAAATTATAGAGACCTGTGATTTTACAGTTCTGTGAGTTGTAAGTCTGACATAGATTTTACAAACTAAAATCAAGGCCTTTATTTTGTCTTGAGGTCCCAAAAGTTGCATTTCCTGTATTTAAAGGCCACCTACATTTTCCCTCAAAACTCTTTCCGTTCAAATACTCTTTCCCTTCAAAACTTACAAAGGCTGGTTTAATCTTTCTCAAATTGCATGTCTACTTCCATCTTCTATTTTGAGGGCTCTTGATTAATTACACTGAACCCAAGAAGGGAATTCTGGAGACTCCCCCCTACTGTGAATTCAGCAGATTATTAGTCTTTAATATAAATGTAACCCTATTTACTGCAACTAAAAATGGGTTTGTCTTAGCCCATTACGAAGCCTCATGTGACTTGATGAGCTACTGTGATGGATGGATAGATATTGAAGCATATTAAACAAAGATAAAGCAGATGTTAATTCTAAGATCTGTGTAACTACATTTAATTGACTCCTTTATGTAGAACTCTGAATATTGTAATACAAAAGACAGTGTTGATTTAAGAATAATTTCTTAAGGATCATACAAATAAATGTAAATAGTTAGATTGTCTACTTATTGATTTGTTTACATGGTTGACTTAATGTCAGATCCTCAGGGTTCTTATCTGAGAAATGGAGATGATATGTAGTTAGCAATTTTTATAATGTCGGGAACAAAAGTTACAAAAAACAATGTAAAGGTTGAATAGCATCATTTCACCAAATTTTTACTAAATGAGTTACAAATGATATAAAGATGTATTTTATTACAAGTATAAGCTGTAATTGCATTTTTCTTTTGCTATAACTTTGTGAGAAGTGGGAGCTATATATATAGTTCTCTTCAGAACATACTGCCTATACAGCCTATCTAAAAGGGGGTCTTATATGACTTGTAGCTTTTGAACCAAAGCAAAAATAAACATGAATATGTCTATCTCTGTACCACGGCCTTTGTGTATTCTCTGCCCCCCACCTATATTTGCACATGTAGAGATAACTTCACAGTCTGATGCCTAACCTGTGGTTTATGTTCATAAAATGTTGTTCCATGACCCTTTCATACTACAGACTAGGGAGAGGCGATAGTTTATTATTTCTGTTTTATGGATTATATCACTGAAACTCTAAACTTTAAATGGTTTCATTTTGACCCCAACATTTTAGTTCATGGAGTCTATCCTAAGTAAATAATCAGGGAAGGGGCTAAGGATTTATGTACAGGAATGTTCATCATGGTGTTATTTATTATAGAAAAACATACAGGAAAAATCCCAAATATCCAACTTTAGGAGATTTATTAAATAAATTATGATCTATTCATATAATGGAATTTGTTCAATAATCAAAAGATATTTTTGAAGGCTAGGGCTATTTCATGATATAAGATTGAATGAAGAAAGCATAATTCAAACCTGTTTTGGAGAGTGTAATAAAACATTTAAAATAATTACAAATTCCTGACAGAAGCAAATATACTAAAATGCTCATTTCTTTCCAGGGATTGGATTTAGATTTTTTGAAATATCTCCTATTTGAGTAAAGAGCACTACAATAGGTTTAAATTGTCTCATGATTAGAATGAGTAAAAGGCACAGATTAGAGTAAGTAAACAGCACTGATTTTCTAAAACTATAAAAAGTATTTTCTATTATATTGGATAACTGAAAATAAATGTCACCTGTATTTTCATCATTAAATAATATATATACATATATAATTTTTGCTTTACTAGAACAAAAATTCTCTATCCTTCATTTTCTATTCACTGTTGCCAAATTCATCAGAAAGATCCCCATTTTTAAAAAAGAAAAATGGGGTTTACTTTAAAGTGGTGCGATCATTTGTAAAAAGAAGTCCTTCTCAAGACCTGTCCCTGGGATTGCATTAATCCAGTATATACTTCAAGAAAACACTTACTAGCATTTATTTAAAAAGCAGTGATAATCTCAATATATCTAAGGAATTTTTTTAACATTTCACTTCTTGTAAAAGACTTAATTAAAATATGCATATAATCTTTGCTTTACATATTTTTCAGTTTAAATTAGAATTGATCAACTTTAATGCTATGATATTGGGGGTGGGAAAACTCTTTAGGGGCTGTTCAGTGCTTTGTAGGCTGTTTAGTAGAATCTTCTACCCTCTCCCCACCCCAAACCCCCACACCCTCTGTGAAAGCTAAAAATGTCTTCAGATATTGCCAATTTTCTCCTGAGGAAAAATTTCCTAACTGAGAACCACTGTATGAAATAATACATATGTGACTGAAACTTGTTAACATATTAAGTGAAAATCTCACTGGTCTCATTTCTAAATTATCTAATTTAGGTCTTATGAAAATAACATTTATTTTCATTTTCTCCTGTTTTGGTTGTACCAGTTATATCTAGAGAGTCAATCTTGTTCGAAGTTGTCTAATTCAAACAAATAACTATTTCAAAATTTAATTGAGTGGAAGAGCTGGTAATTAAGTGCTTATCTGATTTTAATAATTTTCCCCTAAATCGGTTTGTGTGTAGAAAAACCCGCACTCTCACACATCACAGAATATCCCCTTCAATCCCTTCAATCATTTACCCAGTCAGTGTTCATGGTGGAATAAGAACTAATTTAATAATCAGGAATATATCTGTGTACAGTCTGCCTGAATAACTTTGGGCAGTGTCCAAATTTCTCTTGGATGTGTTATTTTCATAGATTAAAAAAAAATGGAGTTCATATTAACATCCTTCAATGATTTGAGGGTTAAACAGAAAAGAAGCAAAACTCAACTACATGTGAAGTCTACTGGTAAATCTGCTATTCAGGGAATAGACAAAGCTAAATTGGAACTTTTGATTGACTTCAGGTAGCTCACAGTCTGATGGATGAGACATATATGCAATCAATGACCACACCGGATCATGGGTGAGCGCCCCTCCTTGCTTGCCTGGGATTGAGAGATTTCTGGGTGTGGGCAGGGATATATGTAATCAAGGACAGTGGATACATCTAAAGATAAAAGCTAGATTCAGAGAGAGCACAGGAGGGCAACAGACTTGACTTTGCTAGTGGGGTTTTAGAAATTCAGAAAACATCACTTTGAACAAAATTTTTGAGGCTAAAACAAGGGCTTAAGGAGGCAGTTTTCCCAGACAAGGAAAAGGCAGATGGTAAGCACCAGGGATTGGAGACTATATAAAACATGTAGAAATAATTTATCTTCAGAACCCAGGGATCCCAGAACCTTAGGAACACAGTTAACTTTGGGGCTACAAACAGTACACTGAACTTTAACCTGAAGTGACATAATAATAGATGATTTTGATGGTGGTAATTCTGACATTAAAGTATAGTGTGGATTGGTATCAGGCAAGTTAGAAGACTCAGCCTCTTGTTACAAACCTTTTTCCAGGGTACAGTGAAGAGAAAAATAGGAGGAATTTAGGAAAAATATGTGGGTGGAATAAATAAGGCCTAGTGACAGATTGAATGTAGGATACAGAGGACAGGAAGCAGTGGAACATAATGTCTAAATTCTTGATAATGACTAGAATAATAGAATGGTGAAATCACTCACAAAATGAAAGATGCAGAAAGATATGGGGTGGGGGTGTGTAAAGGCAGACGACCACTGAATTTAGGTGAATGTGTGACTACTGTCTTCTCAACAATGTCTGCTCAGCTGTTAGCAGTGGGCTGAAAAACTGAGCTCAACGCTGGAAATGGAATGCCGTTTGCAAAAATGACATGGGCAAGCCTGTGAATTTGTGTGAGGTCATGCCAAGAAGATGTGAGGAGAGGGAACGCTCAGCTCTGGGCTGTGAAGAGATTGTTCCTCTCCTCTCCTCTCCTCTCCTCTCCTCTCCTCTCCTCTC
>PVHY01005679.1:0-80923 GCA_004024945.1 Uropsilus gracilis | reverse complement strand
GAGCGAGAGAGAAGGAGGAAGGTAGGAGGGAGGGGGAGAGGAAGTGGAGGGAGGGGGAGAGAGAGAAAGAGAAGGAGAGAGAGGGAGAGGGAGGGAGAGAGAGGGAGAAAAAGACAGAGAAGAGGGAGAGAGGGAGAGAGAGAAAGATGAAGAGAGGGAGGGAGGGAGGGAGAGAGAGAGGAGAGAGAGAGGGAGAGAGAGAGAAGAGGGAGAGGGAGAGAAAGAGGGAGAAAGATGAAGAGAGAGAGAGGGAGGGAGAGAGAGAGAGAGAGAGAGAGAGAGAGAGAGAGAGAGAGAGAGAGAGAGAGAGAGAGAGAGAGAGAGAGAGAGAGAGAGAGAGAGAGAGAGAGAGAGAGAGGTTGATTCTCTTTAAACCCAACAGCCGGAGAATGTGTGACCCGGACCCTCGTGCTTGACCAGCCCACCCGACGGCAATTTTGCCAGGAATCAGTGTTTCCCCTGCAGTGACCGTATGATTTACTGTTTTCTCGTTCCTTCTTCCTCAGAAAGTTATTTCTCTCCATTCTGCCTCCACTTTTTCTTTAACGATAGGAAAGCGTCTGTTTCAGCCGTTCCCAAGGACGGGTGCTCCTGACAGTGACTCCACAAAACCCTGCCGTTGAATACGCCTCCAAAGCTTAGCAGCTCCAGCTGAAGTGCAAGGTTTCTACACCTGCACTTCCCGTCTGCCTCAGACCCTTTCGCCACCTCCTGCCTCAGGGCCTGGGGCAGTTCTCCGCGCCCCTCGCTCCTCCGGGTGGTCTCAGGGGTTGGGGCGCTGGGAGGCGTGGGGTTCGGCAGACGAACTAAGGTATCTAGTCCGTCCTGGAAACGCGCATCTCCTCCGCGGGGCGAAGGGATCCCAGGGGCGGTGGGGTTTGGGACTTACCGGAGCAGTTCCAGCCGGTGGGCGTCTGGCAGTCACTTAAGGAGGTAGGGAAAGCGGCGAGCTTCACCGGGCGGGCTACGATGAGCAGCATCACCGGCAGCAGCAGCAGCCAGCAAAAGCCCTCGCAAAGTGTCCAGCTGCTGCACTGCCGCGGGGACTCCCACAGCACCATGACTAGTTCGCGCAACTCTGCAGCAGCACACGGCTTCCGAAGAACACGGGATCGCGGGGGCCGGCCAGCGGGCTACTGAGCATCCCGCGGACGGCGGCAGCAGAGGCGGCGGCGGTGGCAGTGACACCCGATGGGGAAGCAGCAGGCAACCCCGCGCATGATCTCCCGAGTTTCAGCAACATCCAGTGACCCGGCTCAGCCCCAGGAGCGCGAGCGTTCTCCGAGAAGCTGCGCCGGAGACGCGGGAAGCCGCTGCCATAAGGAGGGGGCTCTGGGAAGCCCGGAGGGGGGGGGGGCGGCGGAGACCAGCGTCCAGCGGGCAGAGAGGCGCCCGAAGAGGAAGGGTGGGGAGAAGAGTCAACGCGCCCTGCAGCCGAGCAGCCGCCTCTCGCGCTCTGCCGCCCGCATCCCTCTGGCGTTTGGGAAGCAGCAGGTCCTTAGCCCGCCCGGGATCACGTGGGGAGAAGCAGCCCGGTGCTGATTGGCCGAGCGGGATGCAGGTCCCGGGAGGGAGGGGTTGGCGAGGAGGTGCAAGGAGGAGGCAGCGGCGGATGCTACAGATGGACGAGCTCGCCAGGAGATGGCCGAAGTGGGGCTAGCGGAGATGACTCAAGTGAGATTCGCGGGGTTCTGGGCGGACGGCCCCCCGCACCTTGGGACCCACCTGCCCTTTCACTATCCGCCCCACGACGCCCTCTGCCGAGCGCTGGGTCAGATCGAGCGCCCCTCTTCGGTGCGTGACCCCAGGCTGCGAGCGCCCGCCGCGGCGGGGTGGCGCCTCTGGAGATGGAACTGGTGAGGGCGGAGGTGGCGGAGGAGCGGCGGGAGCCGGGAGCCGGGCCGAGAGGGGAGAGCGGGCGCCGAGCAGAGCGTCCTGAGCTCCCGCGCGCCTCCTGTCTGTAGCGGGATACAGACCCGGAACGTCGCCCCCGAAAGCCCAGGCGCGCTGCTCCTGGGGAGGAGCCGGGCGCGGGAGAGGGTGAGAGGCTGGAGAGTGCGGTCGGCGCAGGCTGGCCTGGAATCAGCAGCGGTTCCCCTGGGAGCCCGCAGCCCCGAGGCTGCTCGCCGAGCGGACCGCTCGGCCTGCCGTCAGGCTAGCTCTCCTCTTCCTTCTCCGCTTCGCTCCTCCCTCGCCCCAGCAGCCCCAACCCGAGCCCGAGGGGCGGAAGGTGGAAAGCCCCGGGCCATCACACCCCCTCCAGCCCGGGACCTATTTGTGCAGCCTCCGGGGAGGTGCGGGCTGTAATGTCACAAAGGTCAGATTGGGCTGGGACAAGTGGCCGCACAGAGGCAGGAGAGCTCCTCGGCTTCGGCAGCGGGTAGGTCGCAGGGCGCCTCCGCAGGGAAGCGGCTTGCAAGAAGAATGGCTCACTCAGGCGCCGCGGCTAGTGGCCCCGGACGCTCCACGCCCGTCTCCACCAGCTCGTCCCTGACAAGGTCTAAATCGCCTGGAATCTCTCGCTCTCCTGCACCTTCTTTCTTTTCTTCTTCTTTTTTTTTTCTCTCCGTTCCACCGGGCACCGGGCAAACGGCATAGTGGGAACGCCTTCTGCCTGCTGCATTCTTCACGCACTTAGACACTCTTTAGCCTAATGGTATTTTAGCCACCAGTAAAGGGACCGTGGGCTTCCCGGGACATGAATGGAGAGGAGCATCTTCTCTCGGGACTCGGGTCATTACTGCAGTCACAGTGTTTTGGATGCCCCACAAGGAAGAGTTTCTTTTCAGGGTGATTATTCAGTGATTCAGGATTTTCTTCTCCCCCCCCCCCACCCCAGGTCTCCCCCTACCCGCATCCTTCTCTCTTCCAATCTCCCTCTCTCTCTCATCCTCCCTCTTTCTCTCTCATTCTTTACCCCTCCCACTCTGCTCGGTTCCCCCACCCCTTCCCCTCTCTCCTTCTGTGGCCCCAGAAATTAGAAGTGTTTGGAGATTGCATCTCAAAGACAATTAGCTTCCAACGCAAATCACTTAAAAGAGGCACCAATACACTTTAAAAACAAGGACTATATATCCTTTGCAGTTACCACCAGAAAAACAAATTGTGCCGAGCTATCCTTTTCAATACTGTAACCTCCAACCTCCACCCACTTCTATGCTTTTAACTTCTCCTTTCAGAGATGCCATCGTGCGGCACCTCACTACCTCAAAGAAATTTTCTTTCCCTGTGTGAAACCCATCCTTTTATATTAGATCTCTGCTTCTCTGCATCCGCCCCGAGATTACCCTCCCCCCTCCAAAGATTTCTGACTCTTGGTGTCTCTCACTCTTGGCAATTAAGCAGCAGATGCCAGTATTCTAATCGGTGGCATCTCGCTCCTCACCGACGAAGACTCCATTAAAACAGATCAATTTGACCAGACGTTAGAGGCATCAGAAAATCGGCTTCTAGACAGCTCAGCTAAATTCTTCAAGGAAACTGAATGCCCATTAGATAGAGTTGCCAACCGATATAGCAAAACAAAGAATCAGAGATGTCTTTCATCAAACCTTTTCAGCAGAGACAGCAATGTAAATATATGCTTAATGTAGATCGAGATTTAACAACTCCCCAGTTCAGCGTGAGAACATGTCATTTTCCGTAACAGGCTGGTATGGTAGCTAATCAGGCTTATGAAAATAAGTCATGCTTGAAACTAAAGGCATAGTCCTTAAAAGTGTTTACATAGTAATTATGTTAATGAAACAGACCTGCTAGGATTTCAGTGCTTGGCTATATAAGTGGAATTTTACAGAACCTCTTAGCAAAGTAAAACTGTTATTGAATTCTCTGCTAAGTAAATTTTTGGCATGCTTTCTAATAATATGTACTCTTCCTAAGACATTTTGCCCAAAGTAACTTAAAACTCCAAAGGAGTTAATTACTGGTTGTGACTAGTTAACAAATGCAGTTGCTTCCACAGAGGTTCTTTAAATTATTAAACAGTTTGAAGCAAAGCCTTTCCAATAGGAATGCTGTGATTTTTGTTCAGCTTATTTTATACTTTGTGTTACAGTGCCACCAAGAAACAAAACTGAAACTGGCAAGCACCACCAAGTGGCAGAAGAACATCACTCATTGATAGAGCATTGGAGTATTGAACACGTAAATAAAAACATATACATTACTTAACCTCATCATTAGTATCAAGGAAGTAGACAGACATTAAATTTTATGACAATGAAGATTGGATTAGTGGTTGGATTACTTCAACTTTCCCCCTACAGGGTCAAATCATTTTCCTTATTAGAATTGAATTTAAAACTAGGTCGAAAAATTATTCTTTGGATTGTGTATTATGTGATTATTAGTTATCCAATCCCATCATATCCATTTGCAAAATTTCTTGTTTTAAGATAGTAACCATGTTGCTTTCAATACTACTGAGTTAAAACAATGTACGTGTACCATACATATTCTAGCATTGACTCACAGGAACAAAACCAGGCTCTCATTTTTTTACTTAAAAATGGTGCAGAGAATCTCTTCTAAAAGAACTTTTTTTAAAGAAAACTTTTTTTAAAGAAAACTTTTTTCTTTTGGTTCCCACAGAGAAAGAGCATCTTTAAAAAGTATGAGATTATTCAGAAGTTTTGTGGGATGAAAGTGGAGGGAGAGTAGAGTTGTTCTTAAAGAGCAACTTAAGAAAAATAAATGAACCTGGGTAAATAAGAAACACTGCCAGTCATAATTCAGTTCCTTCCTGATTTCTACTACTGTCTGATGCTTTGATGAGCAGATTGGTAGAGCGTGATGCTTTGGTGCTAACACTGTGGCATGCAGGAAAGCTGATATTATTTTTATTTAATTCCAGCAACTCCCCATGAGACAAGAAATATCATTATCCACATGTTCTAGTTAGAGCATACGGCTTTTAAAGCATCAAACAACTTGCCCCACTCCACAAACATGGTGGTTGACACAGCTGGGACTCGGCACAGTTGGATCTGATATCAGAGTTCAAGACCTAAAGTCACCATTTTGTGCCCAATGGCTGCCTCTTAAGCCTCTAAGAAAGAAAATTGTAACAGACTTTATGCATGTTCTATCCTTGCAGCTTCTTTGTTCTTTTTATGGAATGCCAATAAGATACACACTCATTAAATCTCAACCATAAACTAAGCAATCCAGTATCCAATTTTGAAATTTTTATGAAGTAATTTATATCAATTACCTAAGTTTTTCTTTTGTTATGTGAGATAAATTCCAAATTTCATTCGCAGAGATTTTAATTCAGAAAGTCTTAGTTTGTAGAGTCTATGTCTTTGTTTGAGAGGATGCCTATATAGCTAGTGAAAGTGTGTCTAGTTTCTTGCTAAATTTTCATAATGCTTTTAAAAGAAATGTTTCTAGAAAACAATAAAGGTTTACACTCTGTGCAAGTGAATGGCTGTACACATCCATCTACCTATCACTTATGCATATATTCGCCAAATATAGTTTAACCTTCTACTCTAACTTACTAGATCTATGATGGTAAGAAGTTTCTTCAATTTTAATTTATAAATGACTAATATAAAATGGTGGGTATTCTATAGTCATAAGTGTATTAATACTTTAAGTGTTCAATTTGTAGATCAAGTGATATTGACAATGTTCAGAGAGGTCATCTTCATTTTAGATGATGATTTTAATGGTAATCAAATTTGTTATTTTCTACCCTTTGCTGCATATATAAATAGCAGTGATTTAAAGAAATGATTTGTAGTGTAAAGTTTCCCCATGCCTTATTTATCCCTACTCTGAGTTACTGGTAGTTTATGTTTAGATTTGTGATTTTAGCACCAAAGAAATTGTTTATTCTTAGGTCATTGACCTCCACTTATAATACATGGTAATCACATGGATAATTAAAAATCACTCTTCAGTTCCCACTTCAAGACTTGCAAGTTTTGGGAGAATATGTGGAGGAACTAGTATATTTATGAAAAGTTTTCCTGATGCTTGCAATGTATAACCTTGGTTGATAGCCACTGTCATGAAAAAAGTGAGTAGGTATTTCCTCAGTACCCAAATATCCAAATTTCAGCAACTAGCATAGTTTTTTCATTAAAACAATTAAAACAAATATCTCACAAACAAGTTCCTTGATGAAGATATTAATCAAAGCAATAGGAAACATTTAATGTATGCCCACTATCTTGTAGAAAAAGGAAATATTTACAAAGCCCTAGATATAAAAAGCAATAGTTTCTTTGTTATGAGTTGGTGCCTTTTTACTTACAAATTCAAATGTTTTTCAATTGATATTTAATTTAATGATAGCTTTATCTTAGAAATTAATTAAATATGTTCCTTTAAATTTTATGAAACTTTTTTAAAAAACCTGAACAAGAACAAGAAGCTTGGATCAGTTCACAACAAAAATGCTTTTTATGTGTCTTTGGCTTCTATTGAATTAAATTAGAAGTGACTACTCTCTGACTTTTTGAAAAGAATTAGTAACAGCATTCTTCCCCAATATTTTTGTATTGAGATTATCTAGTCTCTTATGTTCTAAGTTTTTCATTTGGTTTTTATAATACTCAATTTTTTCTCTCTCTATTACTAATGCCATTGAATTTTGTTGTTTTTGTATTTGTGTTTCCTCAAGATACTTATTAGTGGTAGAGGCGGTCACTCAATAACTAACAGCCTCAGCCATCTTACTGTTCCTTCTCCCTTCTTCTAAGAAGGAAAATATGTAAAAGAGAGGTTTCTGTCATAAAATAAATTTGGGAAATGCTTCATCTAAAAACTGCCTGGCTCACTTCTGACTTCACAGCGGATATATGCATATTCTGCACTCTGAGGAACCCTGAGTTATATTAACCACAACACATGACATAAAACTAAACACCTCTTTAACTTTGCTGAGCTCATATTTTGTTATATTATTTGATCATGGAATCTCCTGTAGCATAAAACATTAAAATAAACCATAGCAAAAAAAATCTACATCTTTCACTATTAGTAACAATAAATTAAAGAAGGGAGACTTTGAAAAATGTGTCAGCATATTGAATAAAAAGATAGGTCGTTCTCTCAGTCTTTTTTTTCTATTTTCTCAGACACTGCAGGAAAGCCAACTCACGGTAGGATAAATATTCCACTGTGGTATCTGTGGTATCTTTTGATGTGATATCCTGTCATTATATACACTTTAGAATAATGATTTAAATACTATCCTCCCCATCTTGTAAGCTTTAAAATTTTTCCTCAAATTTTATCTTACATAAACTCTAACTTAGATATTCTAATTTCCATAGCAATCATTGTAACATTGGCTCATATACAGATTGTGTCTGATAACACTATTTTCTGAAAAGCTGTAACTTACATTGTTGCACACATTAAAAATGTTTAAATAGAAAATTTCACAAGATTTTAAAGAGAATTTAATTGACTTCTTTACACCTCTATACTTATCTATTTTGCATTGCAATATAAATCTGGACGTTTAGCCACTTACTGGCTATTGTTAGAGTGTCTGGTATGATGGCATGACCATGTGACAAGGGCCAGCATCTGTGCACACTTGAGTCAGAATCTTGACTCTGACACTTTCAAGCTGGCTTCTAAGGGCCAGTTACTTAGTTTCCTTGAGCATCTGTTTTCTGTCTTGTCCTGGGTTTTTTTTTTTTTTTTTTTTTTTTTTTTTTTTTTTTTTTTTTTTTTTTTTTTTTTTTTTTTTTTTTTTTTTTTTTTTTTTTTTTACTTAAGCAACAAAGAGACTTAGCCTGGTGTAAGAAGAGGGACAATATGTTGTGAAATTCTAGAGTAGGAAGGAGACAGGTTACAGTAAGGAGAGCTGTCTTGAAATAGAATGTTATCTGGGGAGTTAAGGCAGCCATTCATTGCATCTTTCTGGAGCAATAACACTTTTTTTTTTTTTTTAACTTGAGTTTAGCTATGAGTTTTCTCTGCAGCCCTAGCACCCCAATCTCATACTTCAGTGTTTGTAAGTTACAGTTAGTTGCATTATATGTGTATTATTGTAAAGCTGAATATTTCTGCATTTCGGTACAACTAATAATAAGAGATTGTTGTCTCTATGCCTAATTATTCAATAACTATAAGACTAGTTTATATTTTAGTTTTTGTAAATTTACTTTTTGTAAACCCTGAATATATAAAAAAGATTTGTTTTTTTACACATAAGAATTAATCAAATAATAATTGAATTTCAGGACCTTTCATTTCAGCTCAGAGGCATTATTCATTGTTTGTGTATTCCCTAACCATGTAAAAAATTCTTTCCACACAGTTGATATTCAACAGATGATCCCAAATTAAATTAAAATGTTAAAGCTAAGCACGTTAATAAACACTCCAGAAAGAGTGCACCTATTTAGCACTTTCACCAGAAAAGGTAATGAAATCACATTGGAAGATCTGTGTAGAGCTTTTATTAGGCAAGGCTTGTTTTGGAGTAAAAACCTAGTACTGAATAGGTGACAACTTGAGTATTTTAGAGAGCTCCTCAGCAATGGCAGGGATGTTGAACTACTCCTCTGTCAAGGAGTTCTCTAAGGAGTGACTGATCGTCTGCCTTATGTTGGCGATACTCGATTCATGACTTCAGCCTGTAATCTTAACACTTTGTTTTTCTCTATTTTCATATTCTTCATTGTTTTGAATTGGGAGATCAACTGCCCAAGTTATCAGACCATAAAGCAAATAAAAGATGTGTTGGTATGAAATTTGAGGCTTTCAGTGATATGAACGAAGAGAAAACTAGATGGGCAGCAGGTGATATTTGAGAATCTCTCATACATACACTATATGTATATATATATATATCATATACACATATAGTGTATGTGTATATATGCACACAAATATGTATTTATACAAATATATTTAACAAATATTATGCAGATGCATACATGCATATTATATGCATGTGCCTGCATGTTTGTGCACATATATACATCTACACGTGACAAATAAAACTATAAAAAAGTTTATACAGAATTATCCTACTTTCTGCCTTCTAAGTCTTCTGATTCCATAGAGGCAACTGCCAGAACTATTTTTCAGAACCCATCTACATTTGTCTAAGCACATATCATGTATCCATGTATTATTCTGTCCTCTCTTCTTCCTCATATATATACTATCCAAACATCCTATCCAATACTATCCAATCCAATACTATCCAAATATCCTATATTTCTAATGAACTTTTATCCTTATATCTGTAAGGATATAAACTCTCTTGTAAACACAAAGAGAGTTATTTCTTTTTACTGGGTAGAATTCCATATGAGATATTTTCTAATGTTAGATATTTTCTAATGTATTCAGAACCTTATTTATGGACAGTTATTTTAATTTTGCTAATTAAAATTAATGCAGCAGGGGTATATGTTATAGTATCTTTTCAGCAAGGATATCTACTCCACTCTCCCAGTAAAGAGACTAAAGGCCACAATAACAATATAGCTATACCTTTAAGGGAAAGTGACCAGGTAACGGAAAACTTACAGCAGTGGTCCCAGGAAAATGGCCAAAGGTTCAGAGAGGTGGAGAGAAGGCTTTATTGCATTTATAGGTGTGGGTTCAGTGGGAGAGCTCCTGAAAATTTGAGCCCCAGTGTCAGTGGAGAGTGGGTTTTATAGTGTTCCCTGATAAGTGGAAGCTGGTTGCTGTGCAGAAACCAAGTAGATGATGATCCCTTGTAGGTGAGGTGGGTTGTGGTCAGGTCATGCTGACTCTACATCTGGTATTAGTGGGACTAGACAGTGGATAGCAGAGATGGAAAAGTTTCTCATTCTGGGCTGCTTCTGGTTTTACTAATTTGTCCTTGTAAACAAAGATACATTTTTTACTCCTAGCTACTCTTATTTATGGATTATAAACATAAGTAGAATATTGAAAATATTTGATTGTATTTTTCTAGCATACAAATGTTGAAGTTAGAACATAATTTCTTATAAGCTGATTTTTGCCTATTTGTGGCCATATTAATGATATGACTAAAATCCAGTGTAATATTAGCTGTTGAGTTAGAAAAGTCAACATCATGTGGGCTGATCTTAAGAGCTTAATTATGCCATACAAAAGTAGTTATATCTGTTAATATACAAGGGAAAGAGTAGAAGATTTCACACTAGTGTACACAAAATGAATTTGGTCTTTGGTCTCATAAAGCTAAATCTCTCTGGTTCCAAATTATAAAACATTTTAGAAAGGTGCTTTCCCCCCCACAAATAGATGATTGACTATGAAAGAGAAATCCACAAATAGTTTGAAGATAATGATTAGGACTTTGAACTTGAGTTACACTCTCATTTTAAGCCCTGTCTCTGACCTTTGAAGCCACATGAGCCTCATCTCACTGATCCTACTTCTTTACATGTTACTTGACAGTTAGAACATGAGACTGAGGTGTTATCTGAAAGGTTATTTGGAGTGGACAGGCATTGTTTGCTACTTAATGGAATACGTACAAAGCAGTGAAAGTTTATGTGACTTGGACTTTGCTGCTGAAATATGAGTTAGAAACCCTAATGTTTACTGGCTACATTTCAGTCCCCAGCTCACTGGATTGAGGAATTAATTTCAATGAGGAATTAACCCCTCATTGAAGATCAGGGTAGATATAATCAAATGTGAATAGGTCATTCTATGTTAAGTATAGAATAAATTATTTATATGTGAAATTTCCTATTATATAGGAGAATTTGGAAATATAACTTAAATATTTAAATACAATTAAATCATTTTGTCCAAAGTAGTAAATAATAACTTTTCTTATAAATCATCATTTTGTTAACATTTTGATCTGTGGTTTTCCTTCAAACAAATGAACAATGGCCTTAAGTATTTTAATGAGTTTGTTAGAATTTTGTAATTGATTTATATCACTTTAAGATATATGTGATGTATGATGAAATGACTAGATGAGAGAAACATAATGCTAATGATGAATGTGAACAAATTCAACTGTGCCTATAATAGTAGTCAGTCTAGTACCAATGTTATAGTGCTAGTACCAACACTAATCAAATTTATACAATACTTGCTTCTTGGAAGCTATTTTAATAAATTTCATCATCCATACAACCCAGATATTTTAATATCCATTTTAGGGGTATACAATTAATATTAAAAGATTTAGCCATTGCTTTCTAACTGAAGATTCATTGTTCTTTAAGAGTAAGCTTGCTTATTACTGGTCAGGATGACTACAAAGAGCGGAAAGAAAACTTTTCTAGCTAGACTATATGGATTATAAATATCGGTTTTTAAACTGTTATTAGAAGGTAAGTGATCACTTCCTTGCTGCACACATTCTCTCACTTGCAAAGTTGTACTGGAAACGGATGCTAATAACTTGCATTTAGCTTGTGCTTTAATACAGTAGAATAGCACATTTCTTAATTGCCTATCATTTAGAATGGTCTGCCATTTAGAGGAAAGGTCTGTTTAGAGGCATTGCACACATGACTGGGAGGATATTGTGGTGAAAAGATATCAACAATAGCTCCATTAATGTTGAGCTTATACCTGCATCTAATGGGTACTAATGCATCTTACATGACATATGTGAAGATAAATTTACAGCATTAATAGGCTTACATTCCACAACAATAGTCTATTTCTCCAACAAGTTCTACTTCTCTAATAAACTATTGTCATATGATTGAAAGGTAAAGGGTTAGAAGCCTCTGCTTTTATTGGCAAAGCAACAAAATGCCCTCATTTTGACAGACACTATATATTTGTGTCATATAGAAATAAACTAATTGCATTGCCGTTTTAGAGAGTTAGTTTTCATGAAACTATACATTTAAGAAACTGCTACATGTATGGAGAAACATGTCATATTCATGTACCTGCTAAGATTTAAGTTAAAATTTTAAATGTCATTTGTTTTTACTCCAGTTTCATAAATGATTTAAGACAAATTTTATTTAGTTCATTTGTTATCATTTTGGCATTGAAATTATCACATTCATTGAGTTTCATTTATCATTATCTTTTTATATCTTATATAAGTAAAAATCAGTTCTAGAGATTCAGGTACTACTCCTTTTCTTTAATCACTCATTTAAACATTGTAGTGTCTTAGTGTTTTTTTTTACTCCTTTACTCTTTACTCAACCTTTTTCTTCTACTTAGGTAGGATGAAGGGTATATTGTTATAGGACACTGAGAAAATGCTGCTATTAGGTCAGGGAAAATCATGATGTGTATTAAAATAGATTTTAATGGAGAAGATCATCTAGTTTTAATTCATTTCAGTTTTCCATATTGGAAAAAAAAATCTGGATTAATTGAGCAAGCAATCTAGACTAAATGAACAGAGACTAGTTGGTAAGAAATTGAGATGTGTGAATCTTTTCAGGTACTGACAAGCTCAGTGACATTATCATGCACATAACAAATAATGGGAAATGACATAGCTCCTCTTTAAATTATTAATATTTGCAGGTGGCATAATTCTGTTGCTTTTGTCATTAACAAATATGACATCTCTTACTGAGGAAAGGAGCTGTCACAGAACAGTGAAATCATAGGGATAATTTCAAATCTATCTTAGAATCTGAACTCAGTCATTTTCCCACAAATCAATCATTCTTTACCATATACTAAGCACTATGCTAAATGGTGGAGATAGAATGACAAACAAGATAGAAATGGTCTCTTCCCTCATGGTTCAGAAAGAAAGACAAATGGGAAACTAAAATCAAATATGAGGAATGGTATAAAAGTGTAAAAACCAAAAAAAAAAATGTTTGGAGATAGCACAAAACAAGGGAATTAAATATCATTTAGGGGATCAGAAACTGTAACAAAAGAATTAATCTAAGATTGTTATCAGGATCAAATGAAAATGTTTATTCTGGTAAAGAAAAAAAGAAATATTAGGTTCAGAATTTATGCAAAATCAGATGCATTAAAAGGAACTCAATAGTTAGAAAAACATGAGGAATGATACTGTTTGGTAAATGGGCTAAATGAAGTATAATCTTGTAATGTATGCCTTTGAATTTTGGATATAATTACCAGGACAATCGATAAATAAAGTGCTATAAGCAGAGCTGTGCCATAACTCACAATTTAGAATTGTAAGCCAGATGTTATATTGGAATTTCTTGCTCTTGAAGATTTTGTTCACCTTGGCCTGAGTTCCAGATCATCTGTCTGTATTCTGTCGAATTCAAAATCTCCCTACAATTCACATAAATTTCAAAAGCTTACTATCTTCTGCTTCTCTCTGATTCTGGGCTCCTGGCTATATGAGGATTGCATCTGCTTCCCTCCTCAAGTATCCAACTCATTTTCTTCATCAATTCCATAAGCAGTTTATGCTGTAAGTAGTTCATGCTTCCAGTTGACTTTTCCATGTCTTTAGGAGTTTACTGGAAAGACACCCATCTCAAAATATTCATGCTTTTGCCTTTCTTTTCTATTTCATCTTTTTATGTTCCTTCTTTCAAGAAATAGCATCAAATATTTTCCCCAGTCTAGTTTGAACAATTTTAATCATAGCAATTCTTATAATATTCTATAATCAAAGACATCAATATATTTTCCCAGTCAATTATGGTGAATTTTGATGTCATTTATTTACATAGAATATATATTTCATTCTGTAATGAAATTAATATTCTAACTGCTGTTGAAAAATTATAGCTTATTAGAAGAATCGGAAATAGTCAGAAAACTGATCTAATTTAATTCACTTTTATAAAAGGTAAAGAGATTTAAGCTCAAAGTATTAGGTTACTTGTTACATTATTAATGGAAAAATATGGACATTTAGGCTTAATCCATCATTATTTATACTGTGGTGGTAGACTTGTTTGATATGTCTTTTATTTCTCAGGAGAACATATCTAAGCTCCTAAGCCCACTTCATGGTTCTATCTTTTCCCCTAATTCCAAGTTATCTAAAACTTTTAGCCAAATATTCATTTGTCCAAAGCATAGCTTTTACTGAATTGATATTATTATGGATCCATGCTCATTACACACTCCAATTTTCACCTCAGTTTATCTGCCATGATTCTGTTTTAATGTACCATGTATAATTTTGAGATTGCAATTCAGTGTAGAAATAAAAAAAATTAGATTGAAAGCTGAAGATTTTAGTTTAAAAACCCCTGCATTAGAGAAATATGAAAAATCATCCATAAGATACATAATTTTTAAGGGCATGGGATGAATATAATGGAACAGGATTGTTATGAGACAAATGTACTGTTTCCTGGTATGACTTTTAAGGGTATTATTTCAAAGAGTTCTGTGCAAAAGGAAAAAATAGCAAATAGAGAGTTAAAGTAAACTTTGATGTTTACATTTGGGAAATATAAAAACTGTAAGTAGTTATAAATATGCTACAGCATTAAAGTTATAGTCTTACTGTCTTTCTCAGATAAAAAGAACAATGAAAAGATTGCTTATTTATTATTATGTACATCAGCATACAATCAGCATACACATAAAGCAATGGATATTAGGCAACACCTAAACTCAAGGATAATGTTGACCTTCCATTTGCAACTGGGTGCAGAGACCCCAAAACTTGCAACATCAATAGCTAACCCTGGCACTCTTAGGTTCTTCTACCCTTGTACACAATTGCAAGACTTCTCAAAACAATAATAATAAGGTTATTCACAAACAAGGAGAGAACTAATAGCCACTGAGTGTTGAGTCCCAATAACCAGCCAAGAGTCATGATGTAAATGAAGAAAACTTCATTCACTGCCTTTCTGACTTCAGCAAACTGAAGGTTGAATTAGCATAATCCTTCCAGGTGAGTGGTATCCCCATTCATCCAATATTAACCCTTAGAGATAATCCCTAAAAGATAACAGCAAGTGAATGAATGAATCCCCTGTCCCCATGTATATCACAGGAACTAATGTTTTGCCTAATCTGATTTTTTTTTCTAAGCTACTTCTTCCTCCCCTTGTTGAACAAGTTGTAAACCATTCTTTTACACCTTATAAAAAGTTTTTTTAAAATCTAATAACACTCACTGGTTGTTTCATGTTTACATTCAGTCCCAGTCTCTTTGGCTGAGTTCAATATCTCTCTCCCTCTCTCCCTCTCCCTCTCTCTCTCTCTCCCTCCCTCCCTCCCTCTCTCTCTCTCTCTCTCTCTCTCTCTCTCTCTCTCTCTCTCCCTCCCTCTCTCCCTCTCTCTCTCTCTCCCTTTCCCTCTCTCTTCCTCTCTTTCTCTCTCTCTTCCTCTCTCTCTCTCTCTCTCATTTGTCCTTCCTCACTATTCCCTCTTCTTATAACTGAGGCCATGAGTGTCCAGTTATCTTACCCCAGTTATGCTCCAATTTCAAAGTCCTAAAATGCTTCCAAGATGGTGTTTCCCCATCGCTGCCGACCTGAACAAGAGTTTTACAAAGAAGCACATATGTCAGATGGCATCTTCTCACTGTTCCAAACCTAAAGCAGGTATTTCACACAAAGTCCAGTTTCCCAGCATGCTGTTCTCTCATTGGAGGTACAAAGATTGCAAGTTTTCCAGGTTCCAAGCTTTCTAGCATAAACAGATTTCAAGTTTCTTCAGCATATACAGATGCCAAGTTTTCCAGTAAGTCATCTCTTTTTCAGAGGTTCAAATTCCAGTTTTCAAACCAAAGATCCATATTTATGTTTCTCATAACTTTTTCTCTTACCTGGGTAGCCAAATCCCAGGGTGCGAACCTTCTGGGTGCAACCTATCCTGGGGCTGAAACCCATGGTGGCATGCCTCTCCATGCCCCTTTTTTGTGGCTTTTATCCTTGCCTGCCAGACTCCACCCACAATGTTGGTTTTGTGTTTGCTATTTTTTCTTTGCTTGCCCTCAAGGCGTGTATCATTCAGGCTATTTCTCCTTATTTCTGCCCCTTCCCTGCTGTGCCACACATTAGGCCTGATTACACATCCTCTAGTTTCTTGTCTATTGAAATTGGGCTCCAAGCTAGTATTTTCTTCTTCTTTGATGATTAAATTATTCCCTCTATACGACTGATTCTTAAATCTCAATGACTTCATTTTTTTCAAAAAACAATAGGCATTTTTAACAATCTTCTGAAAATTTTGATGAAGAAGTACATAGTTATTAAAATTAAGAAGGCCTCTATCATTTCCTCTAAATTTATCCTAAATGTTTTTGTTTTTTTCTAATTCTGCTCTCACTACTTCATCTTGTGGACTATCAACCTACTATCATTCATAAAACTCCTTCTATCCTGACACTTGTGCCTTCGGACACCAGTGGTTGAAAAATACCTTATCTTATAGAATTCCTTCAGGGTTCTTATTGAAAAAGTCCTTCTGATACCTTTTTACTTCATGAGAGAGCAAGGTCATTGTTTCATCTAATCAAGTGATATCTTGAATACAAATACTGTCTCTAACTCCTAAGGAAAACCTAAAATATGATATACTTTATCTCTAATCCTGTTGAACCTATTGCTACCGAGGTAAGGTAGAAAAATTACATATATTCCAAGTTAAGGTATTGTTATCTGTAATATCTATGACAATAGATAAATTTTAGGTTTCTTCTATTTGTTGTATTTCCTGAATTATTTAGTTTTGATCTTTTATACATACTCTTACATTCTATTTAAAAACTTAGAGTACATAGCATAAGTACATAGCTTTTCTGCTTACATTTATAACATAATAAGTTGCATTTATTACATAATAATTACATAACTTTTCTGTTTACATTTATTACATAAATAAGGTGCCTTAGAGCAAAATGTAAATATTTAATGAGTAATAAATTTATCGACATCTATCCCAAACAGAAGACCTCTATAGTAGCTCTCTTCAAATGTTTTCAATGTTTAATTTGCCCTTGATCCTTTACAATTGATAAAGCCTACCCCAACAAAAATATAGATAAGCATTTTTTAAATTAAGGACTATTTAGATCATTGATTCCAATATCTACTTGGAATATCCCTATAAGTTAAAAAGTGAGTACAGAAATAAGTAATGTAATGTGTAGTTAAATATTTTTGATATTTTTCTCTTTATAATGAAAAGCCTCTTAAAAAAATCTTTAACCAGTCTATTAATTTATATATGTATATATATATATATCCTTATCTCAAATCCCCATACCATCACTGTATTACTGTATAACTTGGAACATATTATTTAACCTCTCTGTTTTTGATTTCTATATATAAGAAAGGAGATAAAAGAGGATTGTAAGAAAATTACACTGTATATCATAATAAACAATGCTAATTAACTTTGTTTAGTATCTGACACATAGTGTTAAATATTAGCTTCTTTTATTATTGTTCTTACTATTATAAAAATGATAAAGGATAATAAGTATTTTGGATCTACTAAAAGAGAAATTATCTTATTTCACTGTGTCAAAGAGTATCATAATTGTTCCATTCATCAGCACAAGAAATGGATGATAGAAGTATTCAGCACATCTACCAACAAGTCTGCAAGCATTTTCCAGTTCCTGGTATCCAAATCAGATATTTAGGTATTTAGTCTTCTTTGTAATCTTTATTTGTGAAGGAAAATATATGTAAGTCGTAATAACTGGAACACTTTGATAATAAGTTCTTATATCCAGACTAACCCCAAAAGAGTATCATAAAATTAATTGTATTTAATAAAGTACAAAGTTATCAATATATTATATATTTTGAAGCTTTCCGGGAACATATAAAATTATCATAATCAATAATGAAAAAATATAAATTCTGAGAAATTATGGAATCCAAGGCTTTCTCCTAAAATTGAACAATGATTTGTTGACTGTGTTTTAAATTATAGAGCAGATTACTCACAAACATCATAAATTCTAAATAAATGTAATACTTATTGCACCCAGGAAGCCAATACGAACACAGACTGAAAAAAATTTAATCAAGCCTATAATTAAACTATTTTAAGTCAATTAGTTATTCTCTAGTAAGCATTTCATTAGGCATTGGAATTTTGAGTTATACCAAATATCTCTCCGGCAAAGAAACAATGGAGAAACAGTAAACATTTTAGAGGGATGTTTGTTTACCCTTTTAATTGTCTTAAAATTGAAAGGAAAAAATGTGTACTTCTGTTTTATAGTTTCAGAGAGATCACCTCTTTGAGGGAAAATGGAAGAACTTAGCAAGTTTCTTAGTTATAACCTTAAATTATGCGTTTCACAACTCAAATTGTGACAGAAAAATGGGATGACATGACTGTATAGTTCTAGTTCATGTTTCATTCACATACTTCTTAGGAGAGAAGTTTGCCCTAGATATTGCAAAAACAATGATGTCTTCATCATTTAAAGTTGCTTAAGTTGAATAAAATTTCAAGGGTTTTAATTTTGTTCTCTTGTTGAATATTTTCATAGTAATAGGATGAAAGAGATTTGTTTTAAGGTTGATTTCTTTTTTCTTCTTAAGCATGAACTCTGAACAGATGGGATTGCAGATTCAGCTTAGTGAGAACTGAAGTTGTTTCATACACTTTTTTTGTCTCTAGAAACAAAAAGCAACAGCATTAATTTAGCCTGAATCTGTACAGTATCAGTATTGTCCATCATAGCTCAATGATGGAGTGTTAACTGCAGCTGCAGAATCAGTATCTAAGCCTTTGTTGCTTTTCATTTTTTAGGAAGCTATTAATTAGTAGGGACTTTTTTTTTCAGTTTAAGGATTCCCCCCTTTTATTTGCATGTGCTCCCTTACAAAATACTTCATTTTCTAAAATCCAACATCAATCATAAGAAGTATACTTTAATAAGCTATATTGAAATTAAATTTGGATTAATACTCAATTGTTTATAACTACTTTACAATGGAGGAATAAAAAAGATTGTATGTTGTTAAGTTTATGATTATATTTATTGGCAACTATTTGTTAACTTCTGTCTTGCTATTGACTAGTGGGTTGTAAAAGATTTCTGTTATTTCCCTCCTTGCTGGGTAAATCATTATAATTAAGTCTCAGAATGTCTCTTGCAGTAGGTATGATATAACTTAGAATCTCCTGGGTTCTCATTTGCCAAAAATGTGTTTTATATCCTTGTACTTTGAGAGTATTCTCAGCATATCTCAAGATACTTGGGTCATTAATTAGAGATAAAAAATGTTTAATGTTATCTCACATAGTACTTTTATGAATATGGTCATATATTCACACATCAGAATGTAAAAATTGTTGCATTATAGAATTTTAGAATATAAAAGAATTTTAGAACTAACATGGTCTTACCCTCTTGATCTCAGTTCAGCTAATATTTTTCCAGGGAAATTAAATGATAGGCTTCAGGTCACATACCTGTCCAAATCTGATGTTGTGTATATATATATATATATATATATAACAAAAGTCCTCAGTGAACTTGGTTCCTTTGTTGTTGCTTTTCCCTAACACACAGTTACACTCATTCATTGAGTTTGACACTCTAGTTATGTTAATTATATAAACTACAATACATCCATTGCATGAAAGCAGAATAAATCCATTCATATATGCCAAGGTTTAAGCACATGTTCTACAATGAATTGTATTGTGCTTTGTGTATAAAGACATTAAAACTTTCATATCATGTGAACTAAGAAGTCATTTGTACCTCTCAAATCCAGAAAGAAAACTTTTCAAAAAAACACTAGCATACTTGAAAATACCTTATGTCAATTGGCCTTCCTATTTTTCACACATTACCTTGATTGTTTTAGTTCCTTACAGTCTTTAACTACTCGTCCATATAATCACTTCTAATCAGTTAGTACTTTTTAATAGGATTCTGTATCTTCTTAATATTATTCAGTCAAGAAAAACAAACTTGAATAAAACATAATGGGATTTGTTAATTCTGGAAGCACTTTGAAAGTTGTTCATTCCAAAAGTTTTGAGAAGATTTTTTTTTAATTCTCAAATCTCTGAAAGCAAAACTCTTTACTGAGATTGAAAATGTTGCAGTGGCGAAGAGATACCATAGCAATTACTGAGTGGACTTGATGCCTGTGATACTTATTATCATAAGCCCTGAAAACTGTAGAATCTATATTTGTGTTGCCACTTTTCAAGATGCATCCTGCAAGTATTGCTGTATATGTAGTACATATCTATGTAGATTCTTCTCTCTACTTTTCTCTTTACCAGCCCTATACACAATATAGGTATTTATATATTTATATATATAGTAACTTTAGATATCACTTTTTCAAAATTCCAACCATGTTACTTCTACAAAAATCTTGTCCAGTCTTGTCCTGAAAGTCAACTTCACCACTCTCCTAACTATATCTCCACAGCAAGATGCTGAATTGTAATTTTCTAAATCTTAACCTGGACCGTGAACTCTTCAGTGGTGACCCCCATGGTATTCCTATCACATTACCTAAAATATAAGAGATCTAATAACATTTTTGCTGACTTAAATGAGTAAGACAAATTAATAAATCAATATTTTAGTATTTATACAATTAAATAGAAACTTTAGGAACATCAAAGAAAGGACAAAGGAACTACTAGGTGTGTGACTAGTGGCATAAAACCTGATTTTATCAATAAATAGGATTATAATGATCATCATCTCAGAAACTATATTCTAATTTCAAAACAATTTTGCACTTTTGTACAGAAAAGGCTTAAATGTGACATTCAGTTAGAAAAGTCTTATTTTAATATTAGTCCCTAGCTATGTTCACATTCATTTTTTATAAATCATGTCCACATATAAGATAAAAATATTATTTCTTAAATGTCATCAGACTCACATTTTTTTCAGAGAAAGTCTTCTACTCTATTCTGTTATTAGAATAGAATGTCAAAAATTATTCAAGTAAGTTTTAAATGTTTATTCTAACATTAAAAAAATTTATATAATTATTATTTGTAAATTAAAGTGCTAATTTCTATTATAAAATATTGAGTTAAGAAAAAACAATGTTTTTATACTTCAAATACTTACTTTCTCTCTTTGATAATTATAAGAAAATATGATTCCATGTTTAATCTGGTAGTATTTAAACTAGTTGAGGAGGTAAAAAGAGTTGGAAAGGTTAAAACAACTTGAATTTTCAGTGTTGAGGAAGAGGAAAGAGGGTGAAGAGGAGTGGAGGGAGAACATCAGAGAGGTTCCTCTCAGTTGAGTCTTTGCCTGACCAACATTCTTTACATGCACAAGGTGAGACTTCCATAAGGCTAGATGAGCAAAACTTCTGAGAAAAAAGAAAATATGGAGCTGATGTAGATCAAAAATTCCGAAAGCTCAAACAACTCTGAGAACTTCTTTTCTTACCACCTTGTTAAGGACATAAGCATTCAGTAGCTATGCCAGAAGAGCCAGAACTTACAAAGCCCTAGAATCAGGACCACTTCACACATGCCTTAAAATAATGTAAAATGAAGGGTCAACATATCATAGTAATCAGTGACTAGAAAAATTTAATTACCAAAAGAATGCCAAAATTCCAGTGCTCAGAAACAAAAGTGCATCATATCCATCATCCAATAAAAAATATTTTGAAGCAGAAACACAAACCAAATTTAATCCCAATTAGCCAATGTTGGATTTCAGTTATTAAAAAAAAAATAGCTACAGTTTTACTGTCAGCAAATATATACAGATTCTATTTTCATTTAAAACCAACTAACATACTTATAGCATGATATCAAAAAACAGGAACTTTTCAAGTTTTAGCTTATCAAACATACACAAAAATGTTATGTGATCACTGTGATTATTAGCTAAAATTTCACTCTGGTCCAGTGAGGCTCAAATAAGTCACAATGTTTGCTGTGTCAAAACTGACTTGTCTACTGCCCCATCACACTATCTCAAGTAGGTTTATAATTGCTAAAATTTACATGATAGTCCATTAAATGAATGTTCCTATTAATGATATCATAACTTATTTTCTAAATATATCTCCTGTATCACTGAATAGCTTTCTGTTCTAGAAGATCTCTAAAGAGTGCTCTGACTTGATTTAAAAAAAAAAAGCAAATGACTAACTCCACCAGCTAAAATTTATAAACTTTGTATGCTTTCTACATTCCATCAGCAAGTCATATTGATTCACAGTGATTCACTTTCTAAACAAACACTTGATTACCTCTGCTATCACATCCAAGTCGCTATCATTTCTTGTATTCGATATGTGTAGTAGATTTCTAACTGGATTCCCAGTATTCTTTCCCCTTAAAAGTGCATGGACTCAGTTATGAATTTTAAAGTCATTATTCTTTACCTGAAACTCTTTCTTGGTTTTCTGTTAACTCAAAGAAAATCCAAATAACTTATATCAATTTATGTAACTCATGATATTCAATTTGGTTTTTTACTTTTTTTTTTTTTTTTTGGTGTCTAGGTCTCACTATTTTTTGCCCGTGGAACCGCAGGCTCTCGTTGCCCGGGGTACCACAGACTCAAGCAATCCTCAGCCTCAGCTTCCCAAGTAGCTGGGATTACAGGCGCGCGCCACCATGCCCTGCTATTTTTTTTGGAACTAGGTCTCACTACGGGTCCCAGGCGGGACAAGAACCGCGTTCCCTAGCTCTGGCCGCTTCATAGGCTGAAGCTTACACTCACGAGCCACCGTGCCCGGCCTGGTTTTGTACTTTTGACTCAAGTAAATCCTCCTTGTAATCTGCTAAATTCTAGTATCCCCAAGGCCTTTACACTGGTTGTTCTTTCTGCCTGTAAGAGCTCTTTAAATCTTGATAAGACTGGTCATGCTGTTATCTCTTTCTTTACTTAAGTATCTTTGTCTCAGTACTATGTGTGCCTATCAGTTGGTGCATGTGGTAACAATCATCTGAAATGTATGATCTTATGCCTCTGAATCACATATAGTGTTTAACCAATGTTATCTCAATAATAAAAAATATAAAATATACAAATTAAGGGGTATTTAACCATGAACATTGTACCCTGTCTTGTCTACTTAGTTTATACCATCATTAGCTATATCTTTATTGGTACATTTATTATTATTATTACTGTATTTTATGCTAATATAAATTCTAGAAAATAAATATCTTTCTTAATTTGTCACAGGACCCCTAATATAAGCTATACTAGCTACTTAATAAATATTTGTTGATACAGTGTACCAAGATAGTTCTTAATAAAGCTCTTAATATGGTATTAAACCATATTGAGAGAGAACTATATTTTAAGTTCATGTGTTTTGTTTCTAAATTCAATTTTATTGCATTGAAAATATATTACTCTATTCAATTCACCATGTTAGTTCATTTTTATTATTTATTAAATTTATCATGTGGGTTGCTTTTATTGAATTTGCTTTGGAGTGAGGTCATTGCTTTAGGATTCTAGTAAATGCCTGGACTGGGTTTGATGCAACCATATGGTATAAAATAATGACTATCATTTATCTGTAAACTTTCTATACATTAACTTATTTAATTTTCTTCTGGCATGTATATAACTTATTTCCCTGCAGTCTTAAGATTATAGTGTATCTAAAGAATATCGTGCATACTTTCAAGAAGCACTGATATGAATTTGACAGAGTTCACATATACATTTAAGTCTACCTAGAGCTTTAATGGTGGTTTCAACATCAATTTCAAATAATATGTGAGAAATCATTAAGTATTCTTAAATTATAAGAATAGCATATTGAGAAGAAATGGTGAAATTCAGATGAAGATCAGAGAAATCTAAAATTCACTTGTGAGGAAACACAGCTAAGAACAGTTGCCTCCTGATGGTGAAATATATGATAGGGCATACACTTATCAACGTGGATCTTGAGTGTTTTGTTACTTCTCCTAGCTTTTACATGACAACAAAAGTTTTAAGTTTCTAGTACTCTTGCTTCCTAATACCTTTGCAAGGAAAAATAATTCAGATAATCAAAATATCACTTCAAAATCCTAAAAATTTTTTCTTTGTCATAAAAAACACAAATGAAAAACACTCCTTTTTGGTTGGCAAATTGGAATATCAACAGACAATTATGTATACTTCATGTATTCTAAAATGCTATAACAAGGAACATTTGAAATGTAGAAGTTTGATGTGCAATCAAAGGTAGTTTTTAATCCTACAAGAGTTTTTATCCTATAATGAATATGAGTTAGTACTTTGTTTGGCAATATAATTTCACTCAAAAGAAATCATTATAGGGAAAAATGAAGTGATTGGATTGAGTTATGTCTTATTTTTATTTTTCTAGATTTGTTATTATTTTCAAGGTCCCCTTAATCTTGCTTGATAACCCATTTTATTTTATCTTGGGGTTAAAAAGGTTAAGCTTTTTATCAGATAGATTGAGATAAAATACAAGTTACTTAGATGCAAAGTCACCAAAGATATTTTTGTGTAAGAAATAAAAATAATTCTAGAAGCCCATTGGTTTATTTTATCTTATCTATGCAATGTATCTGGTTCACCTTTATATGACAGCAAAGAAGACATACCTGAAAAGTCCATTTTAGCAGAACTCCTGAGTAATTCATTCCAACATCTCATTTGAGCTATCAAAAAAAGTTTAAATGTGTGATCCGAAGAAATCTGTTTGGGTGAATTGGTTTTCTGATCCTTATTTTAACTATGTTTGTATACATTTGAGCAAGTTACTTAATCATTTTTGATCTCAGTAAACTTACTTGGGAGATGAAAGAACTGAGTTTTGATCTCAGTAAACGTACTTGGGAGATGAAAGAGCTGAGTTTTCTAAGTCTCTGTATATAAGAGTTTATGTTCTATTCAAATACCAAATACATCTTGTTTTCAAAAATGATAAGCTAAAATATGATATTACCCCTTTATTTCACACTAATATATACTTTGATTAGAATAGCAAGGCACAGCTTCAAAAGACTTTACAATTCTGTGTTCTGGATCAATCAAAAAGAGAAGAAGAGCTCACTGAGTTCCTTTTACTGTGGTGGTACCACAAAGTGCAAACAAATCATAAAATAAAGTCACTGCTCTCAAGGAATTTAAAGATTTCCTTTAACAAAAAAATCAATAAAAGTGTAATGTCTTGTGTTTTTTATAGAATGATAAGGTACTTTTCACGACCAGTTTTTGTGGCTTTGTTTATATTATAGTCTTTTAAATTTTAGTGCAGAAATATATTTTTAACTAACATCAAAAACATTAGGATATAATAAATCACAGGGTGAAGAAGGATGATTGAAACCCATACATGATTAAAATTGAAATTGTAATCACTCAATTTCAGGCACAAAAATCTTTTCCCCTCCTGTTCTCTTTCTTCCCTACCTCTGCCCCTGTCAATTCTCTCCCTCTCTCCCTTTCTCCTTTCTCATGCCAATTTTATTCTCTGGAATTAGCTATTTCAACATGATTACTAGGAGATAGGTTTCAAGATCACATTTTTTTTAGACATGCTATAAAAAGTGGACTAAATAGGATATTCATTCTTTTCCAAGATAAAAACAAAATTTAATAAAACAAATACACCAATCAACAAAACACTAGTAAGGGCACAAGCTGGTCATTCATAACACCTTAGTGATATGATTGGTCTGGTATTGATCAAGAACATACACCTGGTTACCCCATGTTGGCTCATCAGGATCTGAATGAACACCTGGGTTCATCTTGAACCACAAGGTTGAGCAGGAGGTAAGGCAGTAGTTTGCACAAAAAAGGAATACTTTTCTAGGTCAATAAAATGTCAGTAAGAAACATATTCAACAGAACAGAATGATCAATTCTAACTTCTAAACAGGTAAGGAATTATCAAATAGCTGAAGATTGGATGTAATCCAGCTGGGAAAGATGTTTGAGAGAACAACTAGAGCACCACTGTAAACAAGTGCAGGTGTAAAATGTGCTTGGGGGCAGTGAACAGGTTAGTTTGGTGGGAGCACTGTGCAAATTCAATCAAGCAAGGTCACTTCCTCTGGAAACACTATTTATATCCCCTCTTCATTTTTCCACTTCAGAGCACATTTTCAATCTCTCGATCTTTAGAGGTTTCTATGTGGTTGTTCTTTTTCTTTGTCATAAAATGACATGACACCTGCAAAAATCATGTATACTTTTTTTTTTTTCTGGAGAGACCTGTATTTGTATAACTTGGGAAGACACAATTGACTTGATTATGAAAGTCTTGGGGTGGTCATATAAAAAAGAATACTCAATTAGGTTCCCTGAGCCAAGAGAGAAGAGGGCTTAAAATTATTGCCAACATCAGGTTGAGAGCATTTTTTTAATTTAGGTTCATTTCTAAAGTGTTTTGTAAGAATTAAGATAAAAGCTTGAGCTCCTGAAAAATAATCCATTTGGGAAATGTTTCATTCTACATCTGCTCCCTTGTTGTTCTTAACTTACACTAACACTCCAAAACCCAGCATTATAGAAATGAGTCTGATTAACTTTGCTCATCATATCATTTCCCAAATGCCATTGACTTTGGAGACTTTTGTTTATTAAAATATAACACCTATTATTCTCCTGAAATTAGTGTTTTTCAGAGACACTGTGTAAGAAACACTATCTTATTGGGAACAAGTGTAGAGTATGAATGGTGTTGTTAGCAGATTTCAGAGAATAAAATTAAGATACTAAATCTGCAGTAGATCACAGAATGTTACAAAGAAAGTTAAGGAGAATGAGCTTAATTCTGCAGTAAGTGGAAATGAATTCTTCAAGGATGTTGGAAAACAAAACAATGTGGCAATATAATATCCAGAATTTTCCATGTATCTTGAATATGTAATAATAATTACAGATGTTTTAGCAATAATTTTCAGACATTGTAACCTCTTCTAACAGTTAATGCCTCCAAATTCATATAAGAAAATTTGCATCGCTTAAGTAGAGTGAATGCCAAACTTTGCTAGAATAATGGCTCTATTGCTTCTGTTCTGCCATCATCTATCTTTGAATATATTTCCTTTAATGGATTTATGATTTACCATGATGAAAAATTATTGAGGAATAATATTCAGGATAACAAGTAGAAGCAGCTCTATGCAATTAATAGCTAAAATGTGTTCACCCTTGACATCAATTGATGTTTGCTTTTCTATATATATAAATTGTGAGCATTGGTTTTATCAATAAATAATGTTTCAAATAGAAAGTTTATAACTTTATTATTTTTGTCTATACTACAAAAATAGATTGTATGTAGCCAAGATTTCTAAACCACCAGAGTGCCAAAATCTCAATGGGCTTATCATTTGTTGTAATATTACTCAAGTGTAGGCATTTGAGAACTTTATAACTATCTGGATTTTTAAATATGAGTTAAAAATATAAATTGTGGAACTTCCTCCCAGATCAACTGAAGCAATGATTTAGTAAGAAAGCAAAATACAAGGATTTAGAGGATGGAGATGCCCACGAAGTTTACTTCTTAGGTCAGAGAGAGGGGAAATCACATTCAAATATCAAAAGTAATTGCACAAAGATATCAAGCATAATGAAAACTGACTGAAATATCATTACTGTAAAATGCTAACTGAGATTTCATGAGAGACTTTTTACATCACATAAGGTTACAGCATTGTAAATTATGAGAACAAAATAGTCATGAGCATGTAAGAGGGGTTCAAGTGGGCAAATCAGTTGTAGGAGTTCAATTGCATAGTGGTGGATGGGAATGGGACTTCTAGCAGGGATCATTATGTATCTTATATATAAGCATAAATTAACTCTGAACCTAAAAACTATATAGTCCTATAAACCAATGCAACTGCAACCTCAATAAAAATCTAAGAAAGTGTAATGATACAACGAGTCCAAAAATTTACACACCCTACACATGACAATGAATTGATATCAAAGATCTACAAGAAACTCATAATAACTCAATGACATAAAAACAAATAATCCAATCAAAAATGGGCATAAGAACAAAACATACATTTCTCCAAAGAAGACATAGAGAAAGTGAAGAGACACATGAAAAAAAGTTTACCATCATCTATACTCAAGAAGTGCAAACCAAGACCACAATGAGATACCATTCACACCTGTGAGAATGGTCCATATTAAAAAGACTAGCAACAAGTTTTAGTGAGCATGTGGAAAGAAGGGAATCCTCTTCTACTGTTGGTGGAGGCAAACTGGTTCAGTCATTACAGAAAGCAGTACAGAAATGTCTCAAAACATTAAAAATAGTTCTCTAGTACGACTCAGTAATTCCATTCCTAGGCATCTACCTAAAAATTTCAAAAATATTAACTCAAAAGGAAACTTGCACTCCCATATTTGTTGCAGTAAAATTCATAGCAGTCAAATTTTGAAAACAACCTAAATGCCCTAAAACAACTAACTGGATCAAGACAATATGGAATATATGCATAATGAAATAGAACTCAAGTCAAAAAAGGTAATCTCATGGCATTTGCAGCAACTGATTTAATGCTGGAAGGGATAGTTTTATGTGAATTAACTCAAAAAGAGAGAGAAAGAAATACCGGGTGGTGTCACTTACATGTGGAATATAGAGACACCAAGCTAAAGGTCAAATAAAGAAAAACTTTAAAACTAACACTGGAAAATTGACTACAAAACTCCAGCATCTAGAGGGAGAGGTGAGAACAAAGAGGGAAGGTTACACAATGGACTATGGTGGTGGACTCTGAGTAATTTGGTGACAGGTACACTACACAATGATAAATGAGGTGGGATCCTATACTACAAAATGCTAACAATATATGCCAATGTTATCTCAATTAAAAATAACATGTACGAGCTATACATACACAAATACTACATATATAATACCCTTAGATTTTTTTTTTTATAAATAATGATAAATTGCTCAACCATCATGTTATAAAGACAAGAAATCATGACTCACTAGAATGTAAAGTCTGAGTTTAAGGCTTTAGTTCATTGCCTTTTAGCCAGTGGCCAGGGTAGTACCATGAACATAGTGCTTGCTCAGGAAATATTTCTTGAAAGCATGAGCGAATAAATGAACTGATTATGTGATTTGAGCATGGTTGCTCAGTCATTGACAGAGACCATTTAAATCAGTTACTGTTGTCTGAGTTTGGGATAATATTTTAATGGCATATGATCCAAAGTACAGTGAATTGGATTATAATATAATAAAATAAAGGCAAATGAGTAATGTTCCAGGTGTCATAAATATTCTCATAATATACCTTTATCTTTACCTAAATGTACTCTCTAAATAGAAACTTATGCAGTGAAAATATCCTATGTGTGTCTGGCCCAGTGTGGTACCGTAGACTAGCTCATGTGGCAATGAAGCACCTGAAATGTGAGTAACATGACTATGTAATTGGATTGTTAGTTTTATTCAACTGTAATAAATTTACATTGAAAAATATGATGGTGATAACATATCTATTGATAACAGCTTAATCTTTTAAATAATTGCTGACTTGACAAGTTAGTATCAGAAATTTAAGTCAATAAGAAGTCACCATTTGACCCATTTTTTTTAATTAAAATTCTCCTTCAGAATCCTATATGAGGTTTAAGCAAATGAAAGGAGAAGTGGATTATGAATATTGGAACTAGAAGTGTTTGGGGAAGGGAGATTTTATTGGATTCCTTGACTAGTTAAGATTTTCTACTTTTGGTCGAGCGTGTTGGTGCATGCCTGTAGGTGGCAGTCTAGGAAGCCGAGGCCAGGGCCAGGAGCAGGTAGTGAGACCTAGTCCCAAAAAAATAGCTGGGTGTGGTTGCACGCGCCTATCATCCCAGCTACTTGGGAAGCTGAGGCTGGGAATTGCTTGAGTCTGTGGTACCCTGGGCAACATGAGCTGTGGTTCCACAGGAAAAAATAGCGAGACCTAGTCTCAAAAACAAAAAAGATTTTCTACTTTTAGCCAGGCACAATGGTGCGTACCTGTAAGCAACAGCTTATGGAGTGGCAGGGGGGACTGAGGATCATGGTTCAAATCCCGCCCAGGGCAACACAGTGGAGACCTAGTCTAGTTGGGCATGGTGGTGCATGCCTGTAATCCCAGCTACCTGGGAAGCTGAGGCTGGGGATTACTTGAGTCTGTGGTACCCTGGGCAACATGACCTTCTAGTTCCATGGGCAAAAATAGTGAGACCTAGCCTCAAAAAAATTTTTTTTCTACCTTCTTCCTGAATTATGAATGGTCGTATTACTAAAAAGACTAGTACAATAATTCATGCAAATGGAACTTAAAATTCTTAAACTTCAAAAATTACCCTTTTTATCCCCAACAAAAGCATTCTTTAATTTGAAGATACCTGTTTCAACCCTAGAGGCCCAGAGAGAGTGGTGACTGTGTTTGCTGCCTTGGTCACCTGGTAGACTTGCTGTTCTTGCAGGGCGCACAGTGCAGTGCAAAGTCTCCAAACCTGCTCTAAATATGTCCCAACAAGAGCTAAAGGATTCTTTTATGTTTTATTTTTTAGGGTTCATGACCAAATTTCATTCTTTTTTATTGACTGCACTGTATCTGTACTGTATTACAGCACTGTTTCTGATTCAGAGGTATAAGCTCATACCTCTGCACATGAATGCTACCACACCACACTTACCACCAGGATACCCTTAGTTCTATTTTTAAACTTTCCATAAAACTAGCTTCATCAATAATTGGAATATTGTTTCATTTTCTCCAAGATTTCATTCTACCTAGAAGCAGTCAAGCTGTCCTAATCTTTTCTAAAGTGAAAAATCAATGTGGAGATAAGACTAGTCCCTAAAATATTTCTATAGAACAGAACAAAGGAAAAGGCAGTATGTCAGCACGAGTCATTTTGATTTTAAAATCCATGTATATTTTGCAGATATTAAAAGGAGAGAGTGAAAGGCATTCAGTCAAAGAAATAGATGTCATCATAATACAAATATAATTTGTTATAATGCCAAAATAACAGGAACAGTAATGTAAAAGCACTGAAGGAAATGCGATAGAAAATTAGAGACAGCATTAAGCTGAATCCAATTAAGATGCCATACATTTAATGACCTCCGGAGAAAGTTAATTTTTTTAAGCCACTCTTTCTCTACCTACAAATATCACTTTATGTCTAACTTAAATATCTCGTGGTGCAATTTAAATTCATTTCCTTTTTGTGATGCCCAATGGAGTAAAAAGTATGGACTACTTTACTCTCAGGGATAAACCATAATTTGTTTAAAGATCAATAAATATGCAGCTTCTCAGATTTCTCCAGGCTAATGACTCTATTTAATGTTTCCTTAGAGGTCCCCAGTATTGTCATTCTACCCTGAACTCTGTCTAAATTCTCTGCATTCCTTTTAAGTTGATGAGTCTCATAGTCATTTTCATAGTCTGCAACTCTATATGCCAAGTGAATGGCGCACAACACTCCACAAATAGGCTTGGCTGCCACATATGCCCTGCCATTATACATAATCTTGCACTCTGCCTGTTGTTCTGCATTCTCTTAATGCACTACACTGGAGTGGAGTCAAGTAGGAACAGAAATGCCAATCGCGTGGCTCTACTTCTACTTCAGTGATATTTGTAGATCTGCAGGTAAAAACAGTCTTTTGAGTGTTTGCCTTTTGCACTTGATATATTTTTCTTTATTTTTTTAAAAACGAAATTGCTGAAATCTGGCTGTATGCACCTTGGTTGCTGTGTTTTAAAGTTTCCCCCCTGTGTTGCTCCTTTGCAAAAAGATTAAAATACCTGATTTGCTGCATTTTCCTTGCTTGTTGCTATTTTCTTTCTCAAACCTTGAGAAAATGCACTTAACATGATATAGTGAATTTATGCTTTTCCTTCCTATATGTGACCTCTGACTTTTACAACTATTTTCCTTCAAATTATTTTATCAGTTATTCTATTGCTTCTCTACCATTTTCACAAGTAGTCTACATTTCTATAGAAAAAGATAGTGAAATCATGAATAACCAGGAATTTTTATATTTTTAACAGGCTTTGGCTGGATTTAAATAATTATTTTATTTAGACTGGGAAAGATCACTGAATATGGAACACTGGGCACAAGTGCAAAGTACATAAGCTTTTGTGAATGAGCAGAAGTTATGCCCCTTTAAATGCATCTTTGTACTTTTGCTTATGTTTTTTTCTCTTACAAATATGGTGAAATGAGTTACATACTCTCACTTAACTTGTAGTTTTGTATAGAATGACTGAGGTTATTGCTAGGAATTTTTCTTTATATACACAAATTAAACCCCTAATTGTGACATGTCCCATAGCTTGCACCTGATGGCCATAAGATCACACTAAAGATTTTTGCTTTAGAAAATTAGTTGATCTGTGTAGTATATCTTGTGTTGTCAAGGCTTGTCTTCAACAACAACTCAAAGTTTTTTAATTTCACAATTTCTTGAGTAATTTTCACTTCAAGCTCTGGAATGCTGATAATTTTCACCCATTTCAGCACAATTGTCATGATTCATTATTCTTCTGAGGTGATCCATTAGACTCACAGTTAATTTTATGCTCACTAGTTTTCTTAGAACCAACAAAATAACTTCTAATGAAATAAAATTTTCCCTTTTTAAAGATGTTACAATTTCTTTCAAAAAAACTTTAGATTACAATTGAAAGTACTAAATACACAGTTACTTTAAATGCAAATAAATAGCTCATTATGGAAAGCTGACTTAAGAGGCATAGTATCTAGTGTCCTCCAAAAACAATTCCATTCTACAATGGCAATCATTAGCAATCAATTTTATATTACTATGGGTAAAAGCAAATTCTATCATGATGAAACAGCTACTTAATAAATAGTATTTTACATGGCATTCAAGCGGATAAAATTACCATTGTTGATGTTTCTACTGGACTAAATGCATTATTCAATCAGACACTAACATTGATTCTTTAAAAAAGACATTATTGCAATTTGAAAAGTGGTGAAAGTCTATATTTAGCACCATTGACATACCCATAAAGAAAACATGAGGCAGGATACAAAAAATACAAGGACAAAAATTTGGTTATATCTATATTATGAACACATTTATTATATAATTATGAAGTCAGTCATATCTTAGTCAACATATGCATGAAAGAGGGATTGGTTTGAGATTAAGATGCATACTATATCATACAATATTGTGTCAGCATGAGAAAATCGCTCTGTAGAATACCTCCTAATGGAAATGCTAATGATACCACTTCATATAATCAAATGTAATAAATACAAAAATTCTGATCAATAAACATATCATTTTTATAGATCATTTATTTAGAATTTACTGTGTATAGAGAGCAGCACAGATGAGACAGACATGGTTCTCATCCTCTACTTCCAGTCAAGGTAGTAAAAGGACATTGATCAAATAACTATAATTTGTTACAACTATAATGAATACCATTAAGAGAAGCAAATAGGGCCAGAAGACCTATTTGTGTGACCTAATCTAATCTGATAGTTAAGAGAAATCACATCGATGAAGTTGCATTTAAATTGGAATCTAAAGCAAGAGGAAGGGGCTTAGCCTGGTAAAGATTAAGAAGAATCCTTATATCTGAAGAAAGAGCTAAAGATGCTGAAATATGAAGAGCTTGGCATGATCCAGGAATAAGATGAATACTAGTAAACTATGAGAAGCTCCTACATATCTTTTTTCCAAAAATGATCTGTTTGCAAACTCCCTAATATAGTTTTTTTTTCTGTTTAACTTTTGTATTTGATCAATTTAGCTAAATGATTGCTAAATCAAAGCTTGGGTATTTGAGTTTGGTAGCCCAGTCTCAGTATGCCTTCAGATGCATCAAACTAAGCTGTTACTATGTTTTCACTTGACAACACATGGTTGCACACATTTATATTAATAAGAACTCATTTGATTGCTTAGACTGGTGCCATCAGGAATTACAGGACTCTCACAGACCCCCATTTTAAAACTTTTTTTATTGCTTGTAGTTAACAGCAATAAAAAAATGTGCATCTATATTGTAGTGTTCCATTATTTACCAAATCAATTGGGATCTCTTCTCTAAAGAATCCCTAACTTAAATTTGTCAAATTCTTTATTGAGAAGACTATTTTATTTGTTTCAGAATAAAAATGAAGATTGCTGAATCTTCTAGCGACCCTATCACTAAAAAATGAACACATTACTTTCAGTTTAAGCATGAACAGATGTGGATTTCTCCTTATTCATTTCAACTAAAAACTATCACTATCATTGACAAGTTGACAACCATTCTGCTTTAAGCCAAAGTACTCAATTAACAATGTTTATTGCTATTGTCCCAAGCAGTCATTTCTAAATTACCATTTTCCTCCTCCTACTACTGACCTTTTACATCACTCCTTAAATATGGAAATTCAAAGGAAAATTAGCAAGTATAACATAGCTATTAAAAAAAGTTGTGTTAGTCTTTATACTTCTCTGGTATATTGCAAATCCTAATTACATATTCCATATGTTTTGTAAGGACACAAAGCATTAAAGGAACTTTCTTGATTGTTTAGCTTAAAAGCTTTATTGCTAAACAGCAAATATATTCAGTCAACCATCTATCAAGTCAACCATCATTTAAATGAACAGGGAAAAGTGTGACAAATAGATCTACTAAAATTGCTTCTTTAAATCAGTAGCATCAGTACCAGTTGAAGTAGACTCTAATTGAAATGCATTTTCATGTGTTCAATTCATTCTAAACACAAGCTTTTTGCAATTACCTCGTTAGCCAAGAATGGGCAAACATTAAACCATTATTTCTGTTGACATCTAAAAGTTTGGATATTATTGATATACACTGATTGATTGATTACCTGGGTTATGTAGATTTAGTCAATTTTTCAAATTAAAACTGCAGATTTGTCTGTGAATTTTTGCTATGAGTTTTCAGTAAAATGTCATGCTTTCTCTTCCTTGTAACACCTTCCTACACCATCATTATATTCTGTTATTTAATTTTTTTATTTTTTACTAATCTGCTCTTGTTTTTTTATATAATTCAAAATTCTCTCCACACTAACAAAGAATTTTCCTCTTCTTTTATTTACTCTTTGTCATCGTTTGTATTGACTGTCAGTTTTAAATTGACACTCATATATAAAACAATATTCTGTTATTGAAATATTCTAACTCATTGAACAAATAAAAGACAAGGGTATATATACAATCTAACTATAACCATCTTCTTTCTCTTTATTGATATCTTAGACTTACTTGATACTTAAATTCTGCTACAATTTCCTAAATATACTTCCATTTTCTCATTATTATGAATAATTTCTTAACCATTCAATTTTTCCTTATACTCTTTCCAATGTGATGAAGTGCTAAATATATTAAAATTTAATACTGTTCATACCACAGGTATTATTTCAAAAACATTAGAAGGTGGTTTACTTTTCACTGTTCCACTGACTGATTCAGTGGCTATAATTTTGACTTTTCATGTGTTATGAAAATATGTTAACATAAAGTGGTTATCAAATCTGGATCAAAATGTTTATTTTCAGCCTGAAACAAAACCTTAAAAGGCTAGCATATGTATCATAATTACTCTTACAAATTATAATACATATATAATTGTGAATTATATATAATTATCAATATAATTGCTATTAGATGAATGGGATTCAATAAGATTTTTAACAGAAAAAAATTGTTTGCTTTCCAGGGTAGTGGGAAATTGGAAATAGCTGGAAGAAGTCGTCAAAGGATGAGGTTGTCATCCAGTGGACCTTATGTGAACATTAAGTCATTTCTAATTTTCTTATTTTCTTGAGCCTGACAATGGGAGCACGGCAATCTATTGTTCTTTCCTTCCTTCTTACCTACCACTATTCCACTTTGAATATCTCACATTTTCATCTCTTGACATCCTTTTGCCTTCTGTCTCCCACATTACTTTGTTTTTCTCATTTTCCTATAAACTGAAATTAGAATTTTCTAATACAAAATATAAATGTTTACGAAAGTATCTTGGCATAAGTGATTGCAATGCTTACTAAAAGAGAAAATTGTTTCTATATATGATAATACCTAAGCTTAAAATTCAGTTCTTTGGTATAAGTAATGAATTCTTTTCTTTTCTTTTTTCTTGAGACTAAGTCTCGCTATTTTTGCCTGTGGAACCACAGGCTCTCGTTGCCCGGGGTACCACGGACTCAAGCAATCCCCAGCCTCAGCTTCCCAGGTAGCTGAGATTACAGGCACGCGCCACAATGCCCAGCTATTTTTTTGGAGCTAGGTTTCGCTACGGGTCCCAGGCGGAACTCGAACTGTGATCTTTAGCCCCGGCCACTTCATAGGCTGAAGCTCACAGGCACGAGCCACCGTGCCTGGCCCCAGTAATGAATTCTTAACTTATTTTTAGTGCAGTTAATTTTTGCCCCCTAGGAAATAATAAGGTATATGGAAATTGATTTTCCTCTTGAGTTTTGCTAATATTTCTTTATTTGTGAAACATGTTCTTCATATACAGTCTTTATCTTGATTTTGGTTTCCTAACAAACATTTTCTAAAATAATACTTCCATTTCCTGTTGATGCCTTAAGAACACATTGATCAAAGCTAACTTTTTCAATTTTGTTCTTTTCTGCTGTACCTGAAATCCCAGTGCACATTCTGGGTATATCTTCTGAAACCATATTCAGTAAAAATTTTATGAAAACCAAAATTGACTAATTGTAATCACTTTCCACTAGAATAATATCATTTTCCATTATATGAACAATAAAACTAAATATTTTAAGACATTAAATGCATCATTAATAACTATTAGAACACATTAAAATTTGTGTGTTCAACTACATAGAAAATTTCTGGAAAACTATGCAATATGATTTCAAGAATATTCTCTCTTGAACATTAGACATGGGGTATAGACTAGCAGATTTATTATTGTTTACTCTTCATTATTTCACTTAAATCATTTGACTACTACAGTGAAGCAGGTGGTTGATTTTTATTTTTGAATAATGAATGATGAAGATCACTGAACAGCACATGACAGATAAGGCACGAACATGTTTTGACCAATAACAAAACCAACATGCCATAAAACTATCTTTTTGGTATATAAATCACTAGCTTTGGAGAAGGTATTTGTATTGTGCACACATACACACACAAGGTTGCATTGTAATTCCAAAATTTATTAATGAATTGATGATCAATTTTAAAATATGATTCATATGCATATAATTACAAATCTGAGACATGGAGATATTTTATCTTTATTTAGAAAAAATATTCCTATTTCTTTGATGTGATTGTGTAGATTTGTCTGTAATATTGATTGTTTCTGGCTATTATTTTCACTCCTCAGAGACTAGTTACTAAGTCAGCTGTCCAGTACTAAGCAGAGATGGTATTTGAGAGAAATATGTAGGACATCTAAAAGACTTCTGGAAAGTCTCACTTTTTCTTTTGATAGGCTGGTCTAGCCCCATAAAGATGGGCAGGCTCTGATTCCTCTGGGCACATGGAGACAAAGACAATGCCACGTACGCCTCAGCTGACTTCTCCTATTTTCAAGGCCAACCCTATCCAATCCTGCTGAGAGAAATAAAGGTAGTTACTTTTCAAAACAATTATGACTTTAATGCTCTTGGAAGATGAAATTCCTGGCTGAGAGTCTAAATAAAATGATTGTATTTTAAGCAACAAAGAATTCAAAAAACAGTTTATGTTGGGAAGAAATGGAAATTGCCAGTGGTATTCTCATAATGTTAATTTGATTGCATGTTGGTCTACTTATAGCCAGATGTCCTCCTTCACTGTTGAGCACATTGAGAAATTAAGAATCCGTGCATTTCTCTAATTGTTCCCTTGATAGGAAAACTTCTGTGTCTTTCTTACTATCATAGTCAAAACCAAAACTACATGCCTATGCTAATAAGTCATCTTTACCAACAAGATCAAGAGATAACAGTATTGTTTGTTTAATGACAGAGAAGTATGAATAAAACAATTATTTAGTCCCCCCAAAATTGCCAGCTGCCCCTACCGAGACCCTGGATGTTACAATTATATTTTCTCTCTTACATACAGGATCAGATACACATAGAGGAAAAAAATGCTCCTGGTTAATTATCTGCTCAGTAATCACTGCAGTATTCCCTATTAAGAAACCAATTTTTAAGAGATAAAAGTGAGTATCACTTTTAATCAAAGACCAGGAAGAAAGCATATCAAGTTGAGTGGTCCTTGCCCAAGGAAAGAGTGCTAAAATGTAAAAATTTTGAGTATATTAAGAACACAATTTAATTAAAACTAGTTCTTAAGAAATCAACGAATGGCTTATATAATCAGTTTTTAATCAATAGGCTACTCTGATATTTTTGCTTTGTCACTTTAATTCAAAATGCAACATTCAAAATATTAATTCCATGTTTTACATTTAATAATTTTAACTGGAAGCATTAGAATATTGAATTTCAAACTATTTTCTTTTCCTGTGTAACTGAAAAGTTAAGATGTTTAATTATCAATATCCAAATAATTTACTTAGATTTAGAGAAATACATTGATTACCATATTTTTCAGGAAAGAATTAATTACAGTCCTTGCATGGGTTCTTCTATCATTAAACTACCTTCTTCATAATTACTTCTATGATATTAGTTCTCTGATTCATACTATACAATCCAAGAAAGCTGAAGAGAGAAAATTGATTAGCTAACTTTGTATGTTTATTTAGAGCTGGAAGGGAAATTTTTTTTTAATAATAGGAACTAAAATATGTAATATAAACTATGAATAGGAAGTTTGAATCAATAAAGCCATAAAAAACTTGCATATAAGATTTTAGGAAGAACCTTGAGAAAATGGAGCATATCTGGAAGAGAGTTATAATTATGATAAGGTAAAAGTAATGTAAGATGATAAATAATTACAGGAATTGCCTCTCTGGTCTGTAAAATTATAGATTAAAAAAAAGGTAATTCATATATGTATGTGTAAGCTGAAGTTAATAGAGATAAGAATCTGAGTAGGAGTCACAACATACACAGAATAACTAAACTTATAAGGATGCAATTATTTTTTATTTTTCATAGAGTGTATTGTGCTAAAAGCTGCTTTCAAGTCTTTGATTTGTTCATTTTTCTGGTTTAAGACAAACTCTCCAAATTGGACTATTATAATAGCTTCTTTACTGACAACCATGCCTCCAGTTTTCCAAATCTAATGTTTACCCTCTAATTTTGCTCTCATTAGAACTTTCTAAAATATAAATATCTGCTTGTCTTTTATATTTGAAATACATGAAAACCTTGGAGCACTTTAGTGGTTCCCTTTCACCTGTAAGAAAGCATCCTAATGCTGAAGCACACCAAACCCTCGACTATGCAGCAAGAACTATATCTCAGATGTTTTCTTTCAGCCATCCAACCCCTATAAGAATCTTACTTGTAAACTCTGGAATCTTGATTAATTTGAATTATTATGCATACTCACACTTCTAAATATTGATTGCTTCTATACTTACTTGGGCTATGCTTTCTCCTTTATTTTTTAAGTACGTGGCAAAAATATTTTGGAACATATTTTGAATATTATTTCTTTTATGAGATTTTATTTTCTGACTTTCCAAAGAAGAGATAAGTCCAAAGTAGGTTTTTCCTTACCTTCGATCAACTTCATTCCATTGTGTATTGTAGTATTACAATACTATTCATTCCATATTGTAGTATTACTTATTTACTTATTGCTTAATTTATTCCTTAAGAATAATGCTCACAACATTATATTCATTTTGATATCTATGCCAATAAGACATTGTTTGGAACATAGTTGGCACTATATATAATTATTTTCTAGATAAAAGATTGGAAATGCTCATGCAAGAAGTAGATGCTGGTTTTTAAGGAAATTAGAAGAATTGCTGACATGAAGCTGGATTTAGTGTTCCAAGAACACCAACAAAGACTAAGATTTTATTATTGTAATTTCAAAAAAGCAGGTCTCAGACCTATACCCATATAAACAAACATATAGATATGCAAGCACAACATAAATACCAACACAACACGTTTGCTCCAGCAAAAATTATAAGAATCAGCATTTTTTTGCTGTAATCTGGTGGAAACAGCATGCTAGACATTTTTGTGCACTGTTGCTTCTGCTTAGTTGATGGTGGAAAAATCACTGGAATAACAGATAAGCATAATGTAACATGAAATGCAGATATTCATTAGATATGCTTTACTAACTGGTGTGGTAAAACAAAGTTTCAAAAATTCGAATAACTTCTTTACCAATAAATGGCACTCATTTTACTCTACTCACATACATTATTCAATAACAACACAAACCTATTGTTTACTGTTTAGGAAATAATGAAACTTTTGTAAAAATCTGTAGAGTGCAAAATGTGTATATTCTAACTTCTGAATGATAATTATATATTAAAGAGAACTCTCAGAAATCTTTAAGATTAGTTTCAACATAAAGGGGAAACAGATTATATTAATTTTTGGCTTCAACTGAGTTCAAATGAAGCAATTTATATTATGTACTAACATATAAGCATAAATGAAAAAGAATTATGTAAAAGTAGAAATCTATGCATTTATCTAAGATTTAGATAAAACTCAACATTTGATTTAATTTTAAAGAGCAGTATTTTAATATCATCAAATCTCTATTATTGTTTGGTTTTCTGCCATCCAAAATTTATAAATAGCTCATATAAATAATATGTATTAAAAACAACATAGATGAATTGGTCTGATTCAGTATTAGCTATGAGAGGGACATATTTGAATCCAGTGTTAATATAGTTGGAAAAATAGTACTAGCAATCTAAGGCTATTATTTCCATTGTAACACAATATATTTTTCTCTCTACTTTTAGAAAAATAGCATTTTGTGGAAGAGATGCATGGATGGAGGTGAACAGTGGCATATCACTCTTAAATTAGTTCTTCACAATTTATTTCCCAGATGTTGGTTTCTCATGCCCCCCCACTATCTGAGGAGAAGTTGCCATTGTCTGTCAATGAGTCATATACTGTCTTCTGAAATTTAGAGAAAATGTGAAGCTACAGTTGGATTTAGTATGAGTCACTGACAGACAATGGAAAGTTCGAAGAGGATACACTCAGAGCTACTTTGATCTTGAAAAATACTGATTATTCTTCATTTCTTGACAATATCTTTCAAATATCCAAGGTTTTACTTTCTTATCAAAGAATACAATCATTAAAAAATGAGTAACTCATTCAAAATGATATATATATGTAAATTTTGAGCTATCTTTATATATTTACTTAATCCATCTATAATTGAAGTCCCTTGTTTTAGATCCATGTTAGTGTTTGGACAGTATAGGGTTTCCTCCCTCAGGTTTAGTCATTCTAGCCCTCCCATTACTAATATTTTAAATACAAGCGGTGCTTTTTCCCTTTCTAACATCTTTTATCCATCATTGTCAACATTTTTACATTGTATACTGTCTTTCTCTATTCTCTGGGTACAATATAATACATTTGATAAGGCATAGAGGTGGACAACAATTTTTCCTAATTCAGTATGTTCATAACAGATGTAATGAATTCCTCTCACTACTTTGGGTTGCTGTATTCGATTTCCAAACAACCGCATCATGAGGCATCAATGTAGAAATGTACTTTAATCTTGTGCCAAAAGGAGCATCTTTAGAAGGCATACTATGTTAAAATGTAGATAATTTGAAGATGCTATTTCCCAACAATGAAACATTTAATAGAAGATACTGTATGTAGATCTCATACTATATTAATGTGCACAAGGAAAACAGCTTAATAACATAATGTTATGATATATTACAGGTTAGCACAGAGCAAAAACGTGCAAGCAAAAAAATTCATTTAGCCTAAAGCAACTATTGATCTTTAAACTGCAGATATTTGGTTTTTCAAAAACACATATGAAGTTACTCAAGTTTTAGCCTGGTTTAAAAAAATTCTGGAATGCCACAAGGAAATGTCCTTCAGCTATTTAAGAGACAACATATAACAAAGAGTACAGATACATAGCGTGTTTTTTTTTTTATTATTATCATTATTTTGAGACTAGGTCTTGCTATATTGCCCAGGTTAGTCCTGATTCCACGGACTCAAGTGATCCCCAGCCTCAGCCTCCCAGGTAGTAGGGATTTCAGAGGCCTACCACCGCACCCCACTGCTTTCTGGAGACCAGGTCTCGAACCTGCGAACTCAAGCAATCCCTGGCCTCTTTGCCTCTCAGCACTTGGGTTATAGACATGCTTCACCATGCCTGGCTACATAGTGTGTTATTTATAAAGATAAGTTAAAACTAGTAAATGTCATTCATGGAATATAGACTTCTATACATTATAAATATTTTGTCCAAAGAAGAAATGTGATGTCAAATGGTTAATAATATCTTCCTGATATTGACTAAAGGATTATATTCCTCATCTGTCCTTAACACATTGTAGATATTAATAGATTCTAAACTTCTTCAAGTCAGGGCTTTTTGACTTTGCTGTCTTATCCGCTGTGTCTAGAACAGTGTGTTTCATGGTGGATCATTTTTCCTATAGTGAATCTAAAGAACAGGTTTTTTAAATTTATTTATTTTTATATTGCTTATAATCAGAGGCTTTAAGAGAACATTAAACTAAATTTAATTGTACTTTAAAAACATGATTTTTAAGGTAGTCAATAAAAATGCATGAAAGACTTTTTTAAGCTATGCTCAAAGTTGCTTTTCACTCTCCTTTTAACTTCTGTTAATAATACTAATAGTAAAAAAGTGACTAATAAACAAAATTCAGGATGTAGTCACCGATCACTATAGCTGATGACTAATTAGGTATTTCCTTTATGATGTACTATGTGCAAACTAAATGAATACCTAGACAATTGTTCTTACAACAAAGTTTTTCTATGAGATTAACACAAAGATTATCACCTCTCTATTGCTGGGTGACAAATAACTAACATTTGGCAACTTGACACTGCCCATAAATATTATCTCACATCATTTCTGAGGAGCCCAGGGATGATTCTGCTGGCTGTTTCTGAGTAACAAGCTGTATGAAAATGGTCGGTTAGAACTGCTGTCAGTTGAGGCTTGACTAATTCTTGTAGTTGGCAGGAAAGTTTTTCAGTTTTGAGTTGCTTTTTGATCAGAGGTTGCAGTTCCTCACTGCAGGCTTTCCATACCATCAGAGAGATTAGAAAAAGAGGAAGAAGAGGGAAAAGGAGTGGAAGAATTGACAGAGAGAGAGAAAAAGAGAGAAAGAGAGAGAGAGAGTAAGGAGGAGACAAGGAAACAAAGAATTTGGATGGATGTTGCAGGTACAAGTCTCAGTCTTTTATAACTTAATTCTAGAAACAATATTTATTATATGTTATTGGTCACACATATTATCCCTAACATGGTGGTGAGTGGACCTATGGAAGAGTGAGGTGGTATTACCATCCAGGAACCATTTTGAGGTTGCCTCTATAGAGATTATTTGACAAATAATTTTTTTAATTTATGAAGTTTTAGCCTGATTAAGAAAGTTAAGTGTGCGTGGGTGGGATACCACAAGGACCTGTTTTTCAGATATTTAATGGGAAATGCCAGGGTTGATCTCATAATTAAAGGAAAAGATTTGTGACCCTGATGAGGTTTGTGGAAGTAAAAATATATTTATTTTATAGTCTCATTAATTAAGTAGTCAAATATCATTCTTCATATTTGTAATAAAGATATCTATATTTCCAAAATTAAAAGGAGTCACAAAGAGGTGGCCATTTCCATTGCATGTTAAGTACTGCAGTTTTTGAAAGAAATAACTGAAATAATAATAACTCGCAGTTCAGAATGTCAAAACAGAGCCTTTCAAAACAATAGACTTCATAGCAAAAATACTCCTATGTTTGTTCCTCATCCAAAGGCTCAAATAACTGAAATAACCTAAGGACTGATTCTAGAACTGTTTCTTTTATAATGCACACATGTAGCATTAAAATATCATCCTCATGATTATTAATATCATCAAGCCAGCAGAAGATTGTTCTTTTAGCTGTGGGTCAGAAGTAAGGTTCCTTTCATTTTCTATTCACATGTAACAATTCTTTGGCAATTTTTCTAGAAATACATATTCTCCTCAAATGTAATATCCTTGGGAATAATAGCCATGGAACAAAATGCTAGGTTTGTAAAACATTTTGAGCTCTGTGGGGAACAAAAGTTGCAAGGAAAGTACAAAGTATTATTAGCATCAGATTCACAATTTATTCTTATTCTCTCCCCAAATCCTTAACTCTGTCCTAAGGGAAGAAAGTTCCAATAAAGAGGAGGAAAGAGCAGCAGCCCTTAAGTCTAGCTACGTCCCTCAGATGAAACCTCCTCTGGGATCCAAGGAGCACAGGGATCCTCAGTCAGCATTCTTAGCTTTCAACAATAAAAACGGTCTCCAACAAATTTAAAAAGGAAAATGTATTTGCTAAAAGAATATTGGGCAGCTCAGAGAATCCTTAGTGGATCTAGTGAACTGGATTTTGTTCATATGTAGCCAAGTATAGTTCCAGACTAAATATAGAAGAGAAGGAAATGAAAATATAACTTCTCAATACAGTAACAGTGTTTTTTTAATCTTTAGCATATACATCCTTATCTTCTATGTCCATAGACTAAAGCATAGAAGCAGAAAAAATTACCTACACCGTCATTACTCAACATGAATTCAACCAGGCATATTGAACTTTGGACCATATATGGATGTAGACATTAGGAATAGAGTCATTAAAAAAAAAAATCAAGTAAAAACAAAGCAATTGCCCATATGACACATGTATTCTAAAGAATTTCATCAGTTAAAATCTTGTTGATACTGTTTTCTTAATTAAATTTCAATTGAATTCACCTCATGAAGTTTATTTTGTTTCACTTAAGAGTCCTGCGTCTGTGGCACCACCAGCAATCATGGCATCACTGGCAATTTAAAGAAGTACAAGATTTCTTTCTGTACTTCTTTAAAAATTTCCCATAACACTAGGAATAGTAAAGAATAACAAAACCTTATTTAAGATTTAGAAACTTTTCTTTACAATATAGTCATAAGCAAAACTTTATTGCTGAAGATAGTTTTATTGTCTAAAAGTAGTAAATCTAAGTATTACTTTTATTCATTACAAAGAAAATAGTTTCTGTAACTGCCCATGAGAGTATTCTATGAGGTGAGCCATAATTATAATCAGTAGTACAGTAAATTGCAGTTTCCTATGAACAAACAAAATGTTCTCCTACAGGAGAGTCCAGTTTGCATATTTTCAGAGATCTTTGAAAATTATAAAATCAGTCTAACACATGTTAAAAAGGGAGCATTATTCTTTAATCCTTTATTTGCTTCAAATTGATTTGAAGGCTCTTGGAATCAAATGACTAAACCTTTCTTAGAAAGCTGGAGTGGGGGAACTGAACATTAGTGAGGGCTCTTAGACTGCGAGGGAAATCTTATTATATCTGACTCATGGTTTTCTCTTGTAAACTCAGACAGGATATTATTTCCCACAATGTATCATCTGTTTCTGAAAGGTAATTGTTTAAAAAGTCATTAAAATGTAAGGCATAAGGATGACTTAGACAGTAGAGGAAGAGATATATTACTTTATAACCAAAAAAAAAAAACAAGATGTCACAAGTGGAGCATATCATTTCATCCAAAAGAATTTAAAAACAATTTTGTGAGGCAATATTTTTCTTTATGTAATAGCTATAATATGGAAGGAGGAAATTTAGAAACACTGCAAAATCCATTACATAATCAGAGATATCTTCCTCGTAATACCACCACAATATCTGATCACCCTCTTGTATCACTGTCTTCTGTTTGTTTCTGAAGGAAAACTACTGGTGGTCTTAGCAAATCTCAGTCCCTTTATTAATATGTCATTTGTTATTCTCTTGTTTTAATTCAAGGACATATCTGCAATAATTGTTCTAGATGACTTTTATGGAATTTATGCTGTGATATTTTAAATAATATAGAATCACATTTTTTGGAAGCAGCATTTCTGCTGCTGGTCTAAATAAATGTCTCTGTTCCTTTTGTTACATAACTTATCAAAAAGATATTTCTAATTCACCTTATTTTCTCACATAGACTAATTCTTATACTTCTCTTTGTCCACACCATTCTACTAAAATTACTATCAAGTTATATATATATATGTATGCATATATAATGCCTATGTATATATTGTACATATATATAATTCAATAGCCAATATTTAGTCCTTATCTCTTTACTTAACATAGGCACAGAGTCGCTTAAACTTTTCTTTTACTACTTTTAGATTATTCTACTTGTCCTTGCCTTCTTTCATCATGTATTTCTCTAAAGTTTTGGTAGTAATAAGATCTTTTATATCTTTTTCTTTTATTTCACTCTCTCACTATGTACTTCCAAATTCTTGGCTTTAAGATCATCTATTTGCTAGTGATTCCCAAATCTAATTCTCCAGCTTAACTCTCCAGTTTAGACTCTTGAACTTCTGAGTACTCGATTAATTTGTTTACTTCACAGCTTTGGATGTCTTTATTTTGTTCTATATGTGCTAGAGACACAGGAGACTTGGGTTCAAAAACAACTAATCTTCCCTGCTAGAGATACAAGAGAGTTAGGTTCAACAACTAATCTTTCCTTCTAAGCTATTTCCACAATTCTCTTCACTTCAATTACAATAACTCCATCCTTCTTAGGTCAAAACCTTAGATTCATAGTTGAGTTATTTTCCTCTGTCACACATATTTGATGCATTAGCAAATCCTGATGACTTTTTCTATGAAATATTTTCAAAATAGAACCACTTCTCATCATCTCTATCCCATCAATCCTAATGCATGCTAACTTCTTTTGTCACTTGAATTGTTATCAAGATTAAGGAATTACAAGAGCCAACAAACTCACATTCATGTTCTTGATCCAGTATGCATATTAAGTCATTCAGCAACTGAGTCTCATACTCATCGATCCTAATTTAACAATCTCAGCATGGATTCTGGGAAATATTTTAATGCTTGTTAACATATTTGTTTACTTGTTTATTATCATCATATGTCAGGTAGACAAGACCCTATGAACAAGGCATTGATATCTCTTTTGTTGTCACTTTATACCCAGCACCTGTCATGTAGTAGATTCTTAAATAGTAATTGCTGAAGAGAACATGGAAGGGAGTATGGAAGAGAGAGAAAACCAGTTAAGATGAGAGTAAGACCAGCTTCTGAGAGCCGGTAAAGATGGGTGAGTTCTACATACAAAGTTCCTTTCCTGGTAGAGTCTGAGGCATCTCCTCACATGAATCCAGTTATGTGATCTGGTTTCTCCAGGCAAATGCCATCAAGTAATTCATTGATCCCTATTTTGTGCCAGGCCAACCTTAAATATTTTTACTTAGAAGTCAAATTTTTAAATTTTATTTTATTGTAAGACATTTAATTTGTTTTTAAAATAAAAAATAAACCAAAGAAACAAAACAACAAACTATCCACCCTACACCCTCCACCTTGCCCACCTTTTCTACTTACCCTTTTTACCTTTGGCAACTTCAGTTCAGATAACAGTATACAATAATATGTTTGTCTTTCTCAGTTCATTTGCTTGGTTTCTGTACAATGGGCAATATTTTCAACTTATATCTTAAGGTACTATAAAGGACAGCTGGGATAAGAGAAAATGTATCTCATGATCTGGTCTCACTTTATCTTTGAACTAATCTTCTCTTGCTATTTTGTTCTGCTTCAATTTCGTTTGGCTTCTTTAATCTTTGTGAAGCACACCAAACATTTCTTTACTTTAGAACTTTTTCATTTATCTAATTTTTCCTATGACTTGTTGATTTTGACAATTTTGATGTATTTGTCCATCTTCTGTTACAATCTATTAGAATGCAAGCTTCAGAAAACCTGCGGGTATCTTTTTGCTTTGCTCAATGCTATATCCCAGGTCTCAAGAATAGTTTCTTTTCTATAGCTGTCTCTCACATATTGAATAAAGGATCTATTTTATAAACTTTAATCCAACTAAAAGATATGACATGCAATAAAAGTCTTTTACAGAAGAAATGTGGACTGATGAAAAGGAAGACAAAAACCTTATTCTTTTGATGTACTGCTTTAAGTCACCAGCTAAATAAATAGAGAAATATGTTCAGGTCAAAAACAAACTTTGTAGTTCGTAAAAGAAGCCAAGGGTTTAGACATTTTGTGGTTCTTCAAATAAATACATTTGGTGGCTCAATCTGTGGGAGTCCATTAAAATCTTAATGAAAAGTGTTTTGTGGGAAAAGTGATTAGTAGGAGAATACCAGTGTTTACAACAGGTTAAGGAGAAAGAATCAATAAAAGGGATCAAGGAGTTACATAGCCAGAGGAGGGGTACAATGGAACCCCACTGAGAAGAGAGAAGAGAGAGTCTTCATGAAATGACATGACTTAAGTTCTGCTTGCTGACTGGCTCCTCAGCCTTCTCATGATGATAAAGATGCCAAGAATGGTTGTTCAGTATTATTCTTTGCCCACTCATGACCTGAGTGAGATAAATGAAGCTATTAAAATCTACTATTAGAAGTTGCCGCAACTTCTCTGTGTCAGTAAGAAACTAGTGGTTTCCTTCACATTCTCAGGTGACATCTGGGATAGCACTGTATGAATTTAGTTTGCACTTTGAGTTCCTGCAAGGTAATAATCCTACTTTGTATTCAAAATGGAGTTTAACTGATAATGATAAGCATCTGCAGAGTCTTCATAGCACCCTCAGCAGCAGGGAAATGTGGAGTGGAAGGTGCTAAAACTGTAATTAGAACAAGGCATCTGTCTCCCAGATCCTACAGAGCAGCTACTAATCAATGTGATCACTTGCTTTGAGTAGGAAAGTGCTCACCCATGGTTCTGCTGGACTTTTTCCCAGCTACAAGCAGACTAGATGCTGTTGAAGAACACCCTTAACATTGGGAGCAAAAAAAGGAGGTATTGCTGCTCAGGAATTGTAGCAGTTTACCTTTAAATAGGTGGTTGGTAGGGACAAGTGTTCATTTACATTTCCCACGAGTAGCATATTTGCAGAACAATTTGGAGGCCAATTATTACAAAAGGTATGGTTCATCAGAAAAATTTGCAAGCTGATTATCCAGGACTTTTGATTTTTTTCCCCCCATATGTTTGGCTATCCCTGGGAATTTTGCTTTCTTTTGGCAGGCTTATCAAAGAGACTAAAGAAGATTTAATGCAATCATATAAAGTTTCTGTTTGTTACCAGTGATGATTTAAGTAATATTTTTCAATGTATGATCAACAAAATACTTCTCTAAGATTTTTTTTTTGAAAAAGGGTGCTTTAATTCAATACATTGCATATCCTATCTCCCTTTTAAAAATTCACAGTATAAACTTGGCTATTAAAGACTTCTTTCTCTCCTGCAATAAACTGGCTTAAATTCAGTTGAATCCAGAATTTCCCAAACTTAATTCTGTCAAGACTTTTTCATTTTTTTCTGAACATAAAGCAGAATTAGTGTTCCAAAGAAAAGGCTTTAGTAAAAGTTAGATGAAATATTTCTTATCATTGACACTTAAATTGTTCCTAAAATCAGATACAGAGATTTCCAGAGAATTCCTTCTCCTTTCTCTATTACCACTGATAACTACATGTTATGTAATCATCCGGGATAAATGGGCCAGGATTCCAGCTCATCCTACTTCTCAAAAGAATACAAATGTAAGTCAGTCCTTTCATCATAATGATCAGCCAACTTAAAAGTTGACTCCTGTTCTCATCCAATTGAGTCCCAGCAGACATAGTTCTGGAGCTTAGTGTGTGTCCTGCAAAGCCGTTGATGCCCTTTGTTGCTGAGAACCTTATGTGCAGACTTACAGACTAAAGCAACTTCTCCCCCATTAAATCGTTGCAGTGGAGGATGTTCAGGTGCTAATGACATTTAGGATAACTTCTTAAGATGCTAAAAAGGAAGATTCATGCCATAGCATATTAGACTATATGTTTATGTGAAGATTTAAGAGGCAGAAATGAATAATGCAACATTTTATTCATTTCTATAAAGAATAAAGGTGTAAAGAGCTATAACGTATAGGATAAAAAATTAAAAGGGTTAGCAAAATAGGTGGTAGAAAAATATGATCAGTGGTTACCACAGTATTAATTATCTATATGCTTTTTGGAGAGCTGCAAAGGAGAATTATTAGACATTTCTGAAGTACAAGATCACATGTCTCAAAAAATAATTAAATATACAAGATAAGAACACTTAAAAGGTCCACAAAATATGCACGTGCATCTCCAAGAAGCAATAGTAAGAATAAGAAAAACACCAATAATTAAAAAGTTTTTATTTTATTTATACTTAAAAATTTAGTTTTAAAAATATATAGTCTTTACTCTTTGTCTTAGAAAGATTTTGATTAACAGGAGCATATTTTCTGCTTTGCCCAATGAGGCTATATATGGGTTCCAGAAAGAACCCTTGTTACATATTCTTTAGATGATCTTCAGGAATAAAATGTCCTGGAGGAGATTTGGAGGGTGTTGGGGTGAAGGGTAGGAGGAGAAGAAAGAAAAGGGGAAAGAAACTTAGAGGATTGAAGATGTCTAAGAGACTAAACTATATAAGTACAGATGGGTTTCTAATATAATTCTTCCTTCTTAATATCCTCAAGGAGTTTTCAGAAAGCAAACAAACATTATTTCCAAATCTTGGTTTCTGCAGTTGGATATGTGTTTCTATTTAATGGAATTATACACTGTGAAAGAAAGAAGATACAGAGACATTTAGTTTTCACTTAAATATGAAGCAACAGTAATTGGATTGAGGGGGCTTTAATATTTAACAGGCTTAAAGAGCAGAGAAAAAGAAAGATTAAAGTTTTAGTACAAGAAACACCTTCATAAAAAGATCTGCATTCTACCTTCAAAAATAAGCACTAATACCTATTTGCATGGCGAAATCTATTTTTAACTCATATTGAAGAGTTTTACAAAGACCATTTCATCTAAGTTTCTCACATTACTTATAGGTGTTTTTTGGCATGAAGAGTCAAGGTGTTAAACTTTATTCACAACTTTAAAAAAGAAACTTAGTGATACGCGATTGACTGGATTTGTTGCTCATTTTTCTACATATAATTAATTTCTTCACAAAATGGTAGACAATGGATTACAGAAAAATGAAATGAAATGAAATATATATATATATAAAATACACTCATATATATATACATATATATAAAACCTATTATGTGGGATTTTAAGTGACTTTCAAAGAATAGGATTAGCTTAAGTGATTTTAAAGTAGGCATATTCAGAATCTGTAGGTTGAGTTGCAGAGAAACCTTTCTGAGAGAACTTTCACCACAGTTCATGTTTAAAGGCCAACTGCTTTAGATAAAGAGAAAGATGATGAATAAAAAGGAAGGCAAGAAGATGGTGGTGATGAGTCAAGAGAGACAATGATAGTATGGGAAAATAAATTAAGAATCAAAAGGCCCTAATAAGGAATAAAATCTATAAAACATGCATCAAGAGATTTTCTCTATTATACAGGTATATATGCATATATACATATATATGTAAAGTAGGAGTGATGCTAAGGTTATTTTGTATATACACACCATACACACATATTTACATGAGGTGGTCTTACAAATATGAACAAGATATAAAACCACTCAATTTTAAAGTAAGAAGCACACATACATGCATTTGTAGGCTGTTGAATCAATTGTTTAACTTGAAGAAGACATCCTATGTTCCTTTATTTGAAATCTAACTGCTGGAAGAAGAAATTTTACCATGCTACCCCAGGCTCTAAAAATCCAAGATAAATTCTAAATTTAAGTAAATAGGATTTAAGTGTCACCTTGCCAATAGAAAGTGAGATTTTGTGAATTTTTCCACCATTTCAATAAATGCTGTCAAAAACATCCTACTTTGATATTCTTAAACCTAAGAGATTTAAATTCATTTAATGCTTTTGTAGAGACTGTATCCCTAGCCTGTAGTGAACATTCTCTGTTCTTTTATCCCCAGTCCAACCCTAGTCTCCCTAGGATGTCTGTATTATTCTCAAATTGCACTATCTTTATTCCATTTACTTTAAACTCTCCAATAGTCAGGGTGTCCACAGCAGGGTCCAGTAGCTACTTGTTCTAAATCCGTTCAAAATCCTTCTACAATGACTGCTGGCACGGCCTGCCCAGTGCCAATCAGATAGCTCATTGTTCTTGGAAGCCCGCACAGCTGCTCATCAAATACACAGCTGTGGCACTGACCTTTAATAATATTATTCAGAGAATCAGCCTCCTTTTATGAAATACACATATCTTCATTTAAAATTCCCAAGGATCTCCCATCAGCTTGTAATCGGGTCTATATTTTGTTAAACTGTTGAGGAAGTTTTTTCTTTTTTTTCCAGCAACCAAAAAAATATTAGCAAAACTTTTCTAGGACTTTGTGCAATGTCAATTAATATAACCAGGATCGAATTGTTCTTTCTGGATTATAAAATTTAGGGAAAGTAAAACAGAAGGGACTGAAATAAGTTGCAAAAATGTTTGTATGGTGCAGTCACAGCAATCCTGAGGGAACAGAAAATATTAGTAGAAGGTAGTTTGAGTAAAAGGAAGTCTGCCATTTACTGAAACAAGAGATTTTTAGGAAATTGAGCATATTTTATTGCTTAGGTCACACTTTTATATATTTTGAAACAATTTTATAAGAATTCATTGAATTTTTTTAACAGTAATGTCATTATTTAATAAGTATATATTCCGAAGGAAATGAAGATTGTTAATTCAATTTAATTTTTTTTCATGCATTAAATAGTCTGTTGGTGGCAAGCAGTTACATGAATTTTAGCACATGCATAAATTTGTATAACCAGTCAGAAGACAGAATTCTTACATCCACCCCCACAAACTCTCTCATAATGTTTATTGTTACATTTCCCCCACTTCTCTAATCCCATCACTATAGCTTTGTCTTTTTTGAGAATGTTATATATAGTATGTACATAAATGTGACCTTTTTGGAATAGCCTCTTTCATTTGGCTCATTGTCTTTGAGATTTATCAATAGCTTGTCCTTTGTTTCCAGATAGTATTCAATGTATTAGTTTACCTCAGTTTTTTCATTCACTCATTCTAAGACATTTGGGTTGTTTCCAGTTTCAAGATTTTAAAATAGAATTGTTCCTTAAAAATATATATATATATACACACACACACACACACACACACACACACAGGTTTCTGTGTGAACATATATGTTCATGTTTCTAGTTTAAATATCTAATAATAGTGATCCAGAAAGTTATTTTGTAAAGGGGCTAACCTATTTTGCATTCATACCTGCACAAATGAGAGTTCCAGTTATTGTGCATATTCATCAGTTCTTGATATTATCAATACTTTGATATTTGTTAACTAAATCATTCCAGTATGTGTCTGATGATATTATATATGGTTTCAATTAGCATACCATTTATAGTTAATGATGTTGAACAACTTTTCATGTGTTCATTAGTTATTTATAATTATCATAACTGAAGTAGCTACTCAAGTCCTGTGCTCATTCTTAATTATGCTCTTTACATTCTTATTTTGAGAATTAGTTCTCTAGTTTTAAATAAAATATTTGAAGATTTATAGTTGGTAAATATAGTCCAGAGGTTGTTCTACATTTTCTTAACAGTTTCACAGAGTAAAAGTATTTGATTCTGATGACTCTTCAGTTTTTCATCTTGTGGATTAAATTTCTATCTATTATAATTTTTTCACAAATTTTTATGGTTTCTTACTTTAGATTTACATTTATGATATATGCTGAGTTAATTTTTGAATAAGGGATAAGATTTAGGCTGCAATTTTGTTTTTATAAGTACAATTTTTAAAAAAAGAGTATCATATTTTCCTTTTAATTATTTTTTTTATTCTTGTTAAAAATTAAATGGCCATATTTATGTAGTTGTACTTCTGGAGTTAATATGTCTTTCACTGATCTATAGACCTATTCATCTGTACTAACACAATCTTGATTACTAAAAACTTAGAGTCAGGTACTGTAAATTCTCCAACTTTACATTATTAAAAAATTGTTCAGTTGTTCTGACCCTTCTTATTTTTCATTTATTTGAGCACCAGCATGTATTAGCTACAGAAAAATTCTGTCAAGATTTTCATAGGAATTACATTGAACCTATTGACCATCTATATTTTAAACTTTTCTATTCCATGAGCATGGTATGTCTCTCCCTTTATTCAGATATTCTTTAATTACCTTAAACAGCAGTTTATAGTTTTCAGTATTAGATTTGTACAGGTTTTGTTAGATTTGCACATTCTACATTCTTGGTTACCATTTTAGATACTAATCTATTTTTTTTTTTTACTTTCCATTTGTATATTGGACTGACTTTTGTGTGTTCATGCCATGTTCTCTGACTTTGTTAAAAAGTTATTAATTTTAGAATTCTTTTTTTTGAGACTAGTTCTTGCTATTTTTGCCCATGGTGCCGCAGGCTCTCATTGCCCAGGGTACCACAGACTCAAGCAATCCCCAGCCTCAGCTTCCCAGGTAGCTGGGATTATAGGTGTGCGCCACCACACCTAGCCTATTTTTTTGAAACTAGGTCTGGCTACGAGCCCCAGGCGGGACTTGAACCATAATCCCTAGGCCTGGCCACTTCATAGGCTGAAGTTTACAGGCACGAGCCACCGTGCCAGGCAATTTTAGAATTTTTTTGTTAATTTTTAGGATTTTCTACAGGGACAGTTTTGCTGTCTTCAAATAGAGATATTCATTTCTTCCTTTGGATCTGTATGCTTTCATTTTTATATTTTGCTTTATTATACAAGCCAGAATTTTTAATTACTATATTAATATATTACCATATTATAATTGTGTATGTTGGGTAGCAATGGGGAGAGAAGACAGCTTTGTCTTGCTGTCAACTCTCTCAGTCTTTCACAATTAAAAGTAGTGTCAAGTGTAGGTTTCTTGTAAACGCTGTTGTTAAATTGGGGATGTTCTAACCAGATCAATTTCTCTCAAGAATTCTCATCCCAAATGGGCTCTTTGGATGTTGTCAAATACTTTGTTCTGCCCTGATTTATATGATCATATAATTTTGCTTCATTAGCCTTAATGTGGTTTGCATTGATTTTTGAATATTGAATAAGTTTTGTATTCCTGGAATAAAACCCACTTAGTCATGGTTTATAATTTTATGTATATATTGCTGAATTTGACTTGCTAATAATTATTATAGTCTGACTACTATATTCCTTTGTGATAATGACCTGAATTTAAAAACTCTTATTTATAGAAATTTTGTTTTTTTTGTCCTCTGGAGATGGCTGATTTTTATTCTAGATTACAGCTATCCTGTCAGGAGACACATCATCAAATGGTGTCACTTAACAAGCTGGAGGTTGAAATCAGTGTTCTTTGTTTCCAACAGTTACTTCTGCTGAACCTCTTGGATCCCTTTGTACTCTCCCCCCGTATAAATTCAAGTATCAATCCAGGACTGGATCTGATTTTGGAGTTCTACCTAACATTGTTTTCTGCTATTTGGAATACTCCCCATTATACTCTGGCAACCACAAAACTTACTCTATGCCCTCTCAAGCTAACAAGATCACAGTTTTTTGCTTGATTTTCATACATCTAGTTCGTATCTATGGGAGAGTGCCATCTGGTGAAAAACTACTTCGCACGCATCTGATCCAATTCATTTCCCTCCAATTCTGTAGGCTTTTGGTTACTTCCTCTAGTTCCTTCAAATATGCTTTAAAAGGTTTGTTTCAGAATAGAAAATTAATGATTTTAGAAAAATGCATACAAAATAAAGCATATCATAACTAGCAGCAGATGTTCAGATGGTCATTTTCAAACTGATTAAGTATAAAGATAGAATAGTTGTTTTTTTTTAGAAGAATCTTTTATGTATTTATTTGTGAAAGAAAAAATAGAATAGTGAGTTTGGATATAATGATTTTTAGCTAAATTCAAATTATTGGGTCATCTTTGAAATTTTGAAAAAGAAAGTCTAAGGAATTTTTAAGGTGTGATTTTATTTCACTTACATTTCATTCTACTTTATTTCATTTTTATTGAGATACTGATGGTTCACATCATTGCTTCTTTTTTTGAGACTAGGTCTTGCTCTTTTTGTCAGTGGAACTGCAGGCTCACGTTGCCTGTAGACCATGGACTCAAGCAATCCCCAGTCTCCGATCCCCAGGTAGCTGGGATTACAGGCATGTACCATCATGCCCAACTGTTTTTTTGGGACTAGGTCTCGCTATGTTGCCCCAGGCAGGTCTCGAACCGTGATCCCTAGTAGCAGCCGCAACTCCATAAGCTGTCACTTACAGGCATCTGTCACCATGCCCTGCTTCACTGCTTCTATTTTAAGAGTATGACTATTTTCTCTTCAGATGGTGCTTGCCATGTGTACTCACCACTAAAAATTCCTCAGTCCACATCATACTCCATTATGTTCTTTCACTTATGTCTTAAAGATTCTCTTTAGTAACAACAGACAAACAGACCAAGTGAAAGCATAGTCACATTTTAGACATATTTTGCAAGTTACCGGTTATGGGTTGATGACTTAGCTATGGGAATGGAAGAAAATGGTAAATTAAATGTGCCCCTAGCATTTGCTTTCAGTAACTAGATATCTGCTAAAATGTTGAATTCACATGGAGAAGACTTGAGAGCAATGGAAATTTCAAGATATGTTAAGCTTGAGACAACTCTTTGTTATCCAGGGAATGATATCCATGAGTAGTTGTTTTTAAGTCTAGAGATTAGGGAAGCTGAACTTGGAGATAAAAAGTTGATATGGTCGGTACTTATTGTATAAAGAGCTGTTTAAAAATATGCAGCTGAGGAGACACAGAGGAGGGTTTTTTGTTTTTGTTGTTGTTTTTGTTTTTGTTTTTGTTTTTTGACACTAGGTCTTGCTAGATCCACCCATGGATTCCTAGGCTGCCACCTACAGGCATGTGTCACCATGTCTGGCCCAAACACAGGAGATTGAGATTATGAAGAGCAATCTATAAAGAGTGGTCAGGTCAGTTATTTAAGTGGGAAATGAAGACTTCAGTACTATAAAATATGGAGGAAAAAGTTTTCAAAAGGGAACATGAAAAATTTTCAAAGTTTGATAAAATTTAAAGGAGGCTGAGCATGAAGATCAGGATGTTATAACAGCACTAAGAAAATATTTGTTTTTAATAAGCATATTTCTTGTAATGAGAAGGAAAAATTTATTTGAAGAATGAACAGGAATTGAGGAGGAGGAATTGAATTATATCAACAACTTTTTTGAGAAGTTTCAACATAAAAGATGGCACAAAAATCAATAATTTAATGGGGGAAGATATCAAAGAAATTTTAATGCTTTTATTTGCTTGTGCTTTTTTTGGGGGGGTTGCCTCTTATTTGCTAATAAAGGAGGACGTTTGCTTGAAAGCTGACCATATATCTGTGACTCTCACAGGAAGAGGTACGAAGAGAACTCAATGTACTGGGGTTGTTTCAATTGTGGGAGCTCTATGGTGACTGCACCTGAGGGAGGAAATCCTGTACTTTCATAACACTAGCAATGATGTAAAGCAATGGTACTTCTATAAAAAGAAATAACAACATGTTTGATACAAATTAGCATGACCTAGTTGAAAAGGAAAAATTGGTGATTCATAGATAAGACACTAGATATGTTTTTATACATGAGTAAGATTGAATAGGGAGAAATTAATGATCAAAAAGAAAATACAGAAAGAAAATATTTTGGGGAAATATAGGTTGAGATAAAGAGCACAAATGAGACCTTTGATAGCAGGAGGAATACTTCTTGTTTAACAGGAGTAATGGCCAATCTGGGAGTGGGGTAGGCACTAATGTTCAATTCTTATTTTTTAGTAAAGATCAGAACAATTACAGATACATTAACAATAATCTATTTGAGATAACAATATAAAAGTAATTTTAAAAAGCAGAGTAGGTATAATGATTCAACCATGCACGTGTTTTTAAAATTGAAACTAGGACAGGAACCACAGATATTATAGGATGGTAGTTTAGTTATATTGTTGTAGTTGGACAAACTTGAAGTAATTAAATAATCTTTGAAAACTTGGGAAGGGATGGGTTGGAAAGGAAAAGTGGAACACAGTTGTCTATGGTCAAAGACTGGGTGTTATGATGGTGAGTGTGGTGTAGTAACACATACTACAATAGGTGAGGTCCTACATTTCTGAATAACATACAGTTTATAAATCAAATGTTTCCTAATTAAAAGATTTTTAAAAAAAAACCTGTAACTTTCTTATGTATGAATCAATATAATAAAAAATATCTACCTAGTAAGGTTGTTTGATGTTAAATAGGATAAGATATATAAAGCACTATCATAACATTATAAGCAATTAGTTTTTAATTACTGTTACTATCATTTATTGATTTAATAACAAAAATTAAAAATGTATATCAAGGCACTATAAAATTAAGAGATGAAAGACAAATTGGGTAAAATATTCTAGTAATCTGTGAAAAGGGATCAATGTCTTTCACATGTGGAGATGCTAAATAATCTCTAATAACATGTAGGAACATTAATAACAAAAACTATAATGAATATGAGCATATATAAAATATAAAACATGTTTATATATAAGCATATAAAACATATGTAAAATATAAATAGATAATAGACATGCAAAATTAATCTAGGTTTTGAATAAAAGAATTCTACTTGTAGAGCAGAATAGCAATTGCCAGAGACTGGGGGTGTAGAGGAAATGGAGAGAGGTCAAATTTGCAGTTCTAAGTTGCATAATTTCTGTGGATCTCATATCCAGTATGGTGAATATAGTTAATCACTATATATATATATATATATACTCAAGTATTCTAAGAAAATTGATCTTAATGTTTTTATCACACATACAAACATACAAATTTGGTAACTACTTAAGATAATGCATATGTTAATTACCTTGATTGTGGTAATTATTTCATCATATATATGCATATCAACTCATCATCTTGTTACTTGAAATATATAGATTTTGTCAATTTTGTTTTAATAAAGTTAAAAAATAACAAAATTTTAGCAGTGAAATTAAGAAAGCACTAATATACTGTAATTTTTTGTATATAAAATTGGCAAAAGTTAAAGTGTAATAAAATGACAAGCTAAAATCTTGTGCAAAAAATGCCTCTGAAAATCTAAAACAAATATAGTTACATCCATAACTTACAAATACTAGATTAAGGAGATTTATGTTGATGGTTATTATTCAATTTGTGGATATGATCACCTAGCTGACACTGCTTCACTATCATGGAGGGATTTTACTCTTCTCATAAATGTCTGGCATGATACTTTCTCACATGAAATAGTAAGAAGCATGACTTTTAGTCTGAATGTTAACATATATACATACAAATATGATATACATCATTTATCAAATAAAATGGAATCATTTACTTAGCACAGGTTTTAATAAAATAAGAAAATGAAATAAGGATACAATGCTGTGTGTCTTTGTACAATGATTCAGGACTTCAATGTTTTCCTGGTGTAAGTGTAGATGATAAATTTGGTGACTAGACTGATGCTAGTCATAGAAAAAAGAAAAATCATATAAGAAAGTTATGGAATATCAATAAATTTTATTACAAAAATAAAAGTGAGGTTGTTTCCTACAGCAAAGTAATTATAAGAAATTATGGCCATTTTAATTACATAGTTTAAAAATATCTTTTTTGTATGTGCAGCATGGATAGATACAAACTAGTTCTAAAACTTTATTTACCTAATCCTTGTATATCAGCATAGATGAATATATATATATATATATAAAGATTTATGTCATTTCTTCATGATGTTATATGGTATATGGAAGGGTAAAAAAGCATTCAATTAAAATTGCAACAAATTTGCTGGTAGCATACACACTATTGATTGGGTCTTGCGAATACATAGATCAGATTTCCTACATATATTCATTTAATCACAAGTCAAAAACATTTACAGATTCCCACTATATAATTTGTTTAGACTTTCTTCTACATTTTTTCTTAAATGATTTTTGAACATGGGAGGGGTGACTTTTTATTGGAATTCAGACAATGAAACTCAATTACTCAGTTATCTTCTCAAAACACAATTAAAAAATTAAATTGCATTAATATCAAGATGTTATGTTAAATTAAAAATGTTTCTTTAGTGCATATTTTTTAAAAATTTAAATAAGGTAGTATCATTTATTTTGCTTGTATCAGTAGCATATTCTTTGGTTCCCAGATAATATTTATGACCATATGTTGATTCACTTTGAATAATGTCTGGCAATTGAAATAACAATAGCTATTTTTTCATAGTTCCTGACAGAGATTATAAAGTGAAAAAATTCAATTTTATGAATCTTTCCAGGTATCTTGGCATTTAATTAAAAAACCCACAAACTATTTAGGTGAGTTTTTTTATGTTTGTTTTATTGCTTTGGTATTATTTAAACAAGGCCATTATTAAACTCTATTTTCCTCAAAAATGAGAGCAACAAAAACTTAGTTTCTATACTTTTTCACATAGGGGAATAAACCATGATGAAACAAGTTCTGGACCTGCAATCACAGGAATTGAAATTCAAGTTCTGACTGTCACTTTCTAGATGCCTGCATTCATTTCATTTCTCCAACTCTCAATTATCTTAACTGCAAAATAGGACAGTTACACCAAATCTTTCTTGTGTCAAGGGGTGATGATAAATATCAGATCTAATGAAATACTGCCTGTATGCAACATTAACTGGTTTCACATACACAATAGATTTTAGTTCTCTCAATGATCTACGGAGTATGTATTACTCTTCCCTCATTTCACTTGAAAAAACAAATCAACCTAAGTGAGTTTAAATAACTTTGACCCAGGTCAACTAACGATAGTGAGATGAAGATTCCCTCCCGGGCTGTATGTTGTAAAAGTTCATACATACACTGGAATACAGGCAATGAAACTCAATTACTAAATCAGTTATCTCCTCAAAAAATTATTAAAAAATCAAATTGCCTTAATATCATGGTTTTATATTAAATATAAAAATATGTTCTTTAGTACATTTTTTCTTAATTTAAATAAGTAGTATCAGTTATTTTGCTTGTTCTCAGTATTATATTTTTTGGTTTCCAGATAATGTTTTATGGTCATATGTTCACTCATTTTGAATAATGCCTAGCCTGGCAACTGAAATCACAATAGCTATTTTTTCATAATTCCTGACAGAAATTATAAAGTGAAAAATTCAATTTTATGAATCTTTCCAGATATCTTGGTATTTAATTAAAAAACACTTGACCTGAAATAACTGAAAGGATTTACACATCAAACTTCTCATAAAGTGAAAAACACTGATAGATTTGGTTTTTTTCCTCATCTTGAATAAAGCATTCATGTAACTTTGATTTTTGCCAATGACAAGCAAGAGAACTATTAATAGTTTATCTTTTCTAAATTCAATTAATGACCTAGATGTAAGGGAAGAGATGGAAATTATCTTTTTCAAGAAAAACTTTTTAGGAAATTATTTGGTGATAGTCATACCTTGGAAGTAGAATGACAAACTGTCTGGGTTTAACCAGGGAGATCCTGGGCATGAAATTATGAATGATGAAAAGGGGCAAGTACTAGACAAATCAGGGTGAGTTCATGACCCTACACATAATCTACCAGAATAAATCCACATTTTATTTCTACTATACCAGGCATCTATTAACTCTCTTTCAGTTGATCTGTGAGGAGATTTGTGTCTATTCTTCTTGTACTCTGTAAAATGAGAATTTTTACTGGAGTACTTATTACACATTATTCAAAAATTGAACAAGCAAAAGCAAATCTCAAATCCTGTTGAATTCCATGTCATCCATATTAATTTTTGATTACAAGCAAGAAAAACTAATTCAGACAAAACATAAACAAGGAAATATGTTTTAACATAATGATACAGGACATTAATGACTTGTTGCTCTCTTTGCCTTTCACCTCCCTTCTGAGTCTCAAGTTCACATGGTGACAACAGTGAAAAATACAAGGAAGGTGTATATTTTAGATATTATAGGTAACAGGATCTTAAAAGAAAACTTGTCTTTTTGGAACTGCTATCTTTTTATATCTTTGGCTCAGTCAATGCACTGACATCAGGATGCAGGAAGATTGGCAAGAATGACCCCAGCAACCAATAGATGTTCCCAGGCAGGTGCAGCTCCAGGGAAAGGAATGGCTGTGAAGACAAACCTATGATATCAAATATTCTGTTTTATTTAGCCTATAGTGACAGAAATTAATCCACTTATATTTAATGAATGAGATGTTGAAGTAAAACTAAAGGTTTATGTCTGGTGTTAACCAATAACATCTCTAGGTTTATTTTGCCTTCCACTTGAAAATTAAATTAAAAAATTCAACTGAATTTTTTAAATTGAGAAATCAGGTGTGAGTTATATCACACAGAGCCACAAAGGACCAAACACTATTATTTATAGTAATTCTGGGAAGGAATGGAACGCATTTCTTTCCATATGAAATTACTTCAGTGTAGAATATTTAAGCCACCTAATTATATAACAATACCTTGAAATCATATAATTGGATTAAATTGTGTAGAGGATGTGTTTATGCTATTACTAAACTACATTTTGTTTTCTTTTTCTTTCATTTTATCACATATTTTTCTTTCTTTGAGTTCATTTATATTTGCATTTTGTATCCAAATATACAAATAATCATATCTTATTTGAGTATAGTTTAATTAATTCTAGTAGTGCTGGTTAGTGAGAAAATAAATTACTTGAAGTGAGGATAAATATTGCTATACTTATTATTTCATTTTTTAAAATTGGTCAGCTTTACTTTTTTCTTCCTAATCTCTTTTCTTGCAATTCTTCATCATATTTGAAACAATAGATAAATGTATGAAATTATATACCTTTCAGCAGTTTTGGTGTTGAGACAGACACAAATAAAAATGAGAATAAATATTTGTTGAGTTGTTACTCTTTAACTGTTAGTTTTGTAAGTCTCTTACATTCATTGCCTCATTTAATCCCCCTAGATACTTAAAATGTAGATATTATTAGTTCCTTCAATGTACATGTGAGGAAACTGAAGAAACAAAAAAAAGAAAAGAAAAGAAACCTAGCCAGAACACCAGATAATAAAAACTTTTAAACTTGGCATACTATTAACCACCATATACCATGGTACTTCTATATTTTAGGAAAATTTAGACTCAAACTACTTGAAAATTTAGAATGAGTACTCCAGTAATTTTATTCTCTACTCCACTCCCACATTCCATATTGCCTCATGATTAAATTCAGCTGAGATATAGTTGGATTCTAGTAAACATTTTTTGATGGAGTAACATTTTACAATAAGGACTATATAAGAATTAATTACATGAAACTGATCTTTACTTGCTTTGATTTGATCCTTTATTATAGAAGCTTGCTTTTTATAATTAGAAATCCTATACAATTTGATTCCTGTTGACAAACTGTTTCATTGCCAAAATTTGATTAATTCCCTACACAAAGATGAAATCAAAATTATTCATTTCCTGTACAAAGCTTTTATATACGAGGATTAGTTTTCATCTAGCTGATCAGAGAATGTAGAAACAAAACAAAACAAAAAAAAAGTAAGATATATTGCTTCATGAGGTCAGGGAACATAAATTTCCAGAGAGAGGAATCAATGATTGAGTGATATGTTTTAATGCAAACATATTTGCATTTAAATATTTTTATACAATTTAAATTGAAGTTAAATGTAAGCATAATTTAACTACAAACCATATTTTCCAGCACATATATAAATACAGAAGTCACATTAGACTTTGAACATTAAGATGTGAAATATGCTAAGAAAACAGGATCAACATCTAAGTCGGAAAATTTTTATTTTAGTAAGATTTTATTTCTTTGCATAAAAATATTTGTTTTATTCTATGTTCTGTCTTCAGTAGACTTTTCATTTTATCAAAATAATCTGTGAAATTTTGACATCACTTACATTAGAGGTATTTCAGAGACAGAAAGGGTTGTGGTAAACTTAACTGTGTTCACATTAAGTCTTGTTAGTTTCCCTTAACGAAAACAAGCCAAACAATAGAAAACCAATTATGTCAGTAAAAATAATAATATCTAACCAATACCAGTGTTAGAACAGAGAAGAGAATAGAGAATAATTATTCATAATCTAATATTCTGCCGAAGATTTTGGTTACATAACTAAATACATTAAAAATATAGTGTGCTTGTTAGTAATTAAGATTAGAGTTTTTTTATGCTTTATTTTAAATGGTAATGAAGAAACAATCATTTGGCAAAGAAACAAAGACATTAATAACCCCATTTAATTTTTCAGAGAAATTGAAGTCCTAATCTTCACATAAGGCAGGGAAATGTGGCAAAAAATATGCAGTTCTTACAACAAAGACAAGCCAGCCATGTTCACTCAGAACAGTGAGTTCAGAATGGTTCCAATTAATGTTTCTTTTGATAGCAGAGCACACCAACAACAAGGCTCTATAGTGTGACTATGTGTCATAAGGAGGTCCAGAATTCTCTAAAACTTTGTTGGCAAAAATAAAGTACCTATGGATGGAGGAGGGAAGAAAATCATCTAACACCAAATCTTGAATGCACCAGGGGAACCATCTTGTCCAAGCGAAAGTTGGAACAGAAGAAGATCAAATGGTGTTTTCAAGTTTGTGTAACTCATACAGAAGTTGTTCTTTTCTTCCAACTCTGTCATTTCTACTATATCATATGGCTTGCATAACTCATATGTTTTTATTAGCAACTGTGAAGTCTTCTCTCTTTATTCCCAACTCTGAGTTCTTTTAACTGCAAGTAACTTATTTTATGATTGCAAGCAAGAAACTAAACATGTTTTTTTGAAGTTCACAGAATCTGAAAGCTAATTAGGTGAAATATTACTATTTTTAAGCAAAACAGAATGGTTGCTATTCTAGTTATTACATGCATAAGATAGTTTATTTATGAATTTTTATTTATTTATTTTTCAACTTATTGTACTCTAGAATTGCCTTATGTTATGTTCCAGCGTTCCAGGAGCACAGAGATAAATAACAATATTATTTTTTTTTCTTGAATATTAATGTCTTTAGGGAAGATTATTAAGATATTGAATTTTTCAGACATAAACTCCTTGATTATTTTATGAAAATATACTCAATATCTCTGTAAATATACCCAGTGTTTTCCAGCATTAAATTAAGTTGGATGTAGGGAATGTGCAGATGAGTCTTCTGAGGTCCTGTATGTTATACTGATCTGATGTTAACTTTATATCTTGTCATCCAATTTTTATCACACAACATCTACTCAGGAGACATTTTTCCCATTCTTGAATGTGCTAGTTTTTGTACAAGTTTGTGTGTTAATCATAGAGTATGTATTTCTTCACTATCTCTTCAAAGCAGCATTATAAGTTCTATTACACTATGTTTTCCATTTCCAGGTGTGTAGCAGGGTTTATACCACATTTATATTAAGTGTAAGTGAAAGAACCAATATTGGTGCACATATTTATCTGAATCTAATGTACTTGTACTTACCTACTAAGCTGCGATAAGTATAACTTGCTCTTTTATCCATCCCTACAACACATATGAATTGCATTGTTTCCATGTTTTTAGTTATACTAGTCTTTAGAATTCAAATGACCAATATTAATTCTGATATTTTCTACTACTAAAATAATTTCCCACTTCAAGAGCCTCACTATTGTCAATTCTTTTTTAAAACCTCCTTGGCTATTTCTAATTATAATTAATTATATCTACATATGAGATTCCCCAAGAGTATCAAGTGATATATTTCTCCAATGAATTTCAATCAGTGCACTATTTAATTTGCAATTATTTAATGACAGAACTAGAATTTATTTGGATCCTTGACTCTCTGTGACCTAGGTCAGCATGTACAAAAGGACATGAATTCAATGTAAATTAACTTCAAATGAACAAAATCATGCATTGCAATATAATGTATAGTCCTTTCCCTGTTTGTCTTTCTTGGCATGTCCTTTGAAAAAGTAAGATATATCTTATATATAGATATATCTATATATCTCTTGAAAAAGCCACTCTAGTTCTGATTTCCTTATAATATTTTATTTTTGTATTAAATAGTAATTAGATTTATTTCCCTGAAAATTCCTTCTAAGAATGAACCAAAGTTTAACAATATTTAATATACTGTGTAAATCTATGTAATTGTGATGTGATTGTGAATGAGTTACTTCTCAGAAAGCAGGAAATCTTTAAATATTTCGATTGACACTTTTCTTTTTCTTTTCCTTTTTTTAGTCAGGGGAATTCCTGGAATACTTCAAAAGATGAGATTCTTGTATGTAGTTTGCTGAGTATTTAGCTTTCTAATCCTTTGCTCCATGTAAAGCCAAATTAGAATTTGCCCTGATTTTCAAATATCTTACTCCAAAAATTGGCAGTAATTATTTGAAAAATAAGTTGGCAGCAATTAAAATATGCTTTGTTTGGTGTTGTCTATGAAATTAAATATATAATATATGTTTGAAGCAGCCAAGTCTAATCAAATGGCTAAACTAACCAAACCTATACCTGGTTCTCAAAATTATTAACCCTATTATAGAAAGAGATATCAATCTATGCTCATGATATCAAACACTGAAATATCTGTAAAATTTTTCCAACTAATATACCAACTGTATATCCATGAGTTAGCTAATATAGTAATATATTAAAGCACTTTGGAAGTGGTTAAGGGACACCAAGGAACTTCCTGTCAAAATGGGATATCTTTTGAAAGTATTTTTGTATTTTCACTGTGTCAGTCCTATCAGAAAGTTGCTCTGTGCATTAAAATAAACAAAGCTAAGACTTCAAAACATAATTTAAAAATTGGGAAAGTGGGAGTTATGCAGTAGTTTAAACTTGTTAAAATATACTCTTTGAAGGAAATTTAGAAAAAATAATAACTTTATGATCTATTAAAATAAATGTTTATAACTATCATTTGCTTTCTAAAAATTTGAATTTTCCAAATTCAAACACATTATTTACATATCATAGAATCACCCTGATTATGAAAGTACTATGATGAAAGAGTAACACATTTAGAGTATGCAGGCTACTAGAAAGATAGACACATAATAAAAATATTATCAATCCAAAATGGTGGCAAAGAGGCAATGTAAATATGCTAAATAAAGAATAAAATATAGGTATAATAATATTAATAATTCCAATAAATGTAATTTATATTATTTAATAATGTTTGCAAGAAAATATTCAAAGACATGTATATAGAATGAGTAAATTAATAAAAGATATTCCATGTATAAAGAAATTATAAATGTTTAAATGATATGATAAACTGCAAAAATTTCATGAACAATAATAGGAGATGTTAAGGTGGTAAATTTTATGTTACATGTTTTTTATCACAACAACAAAAGGAGTACATTTTCAATGATTCAATTTAAGCAACATCTGCATGGACACACACAGACACACACACTCCCCAGAGATTATTGGAAAACAATGTTAGATAAGACTACTCAGTCTATGTAATTTAATAATTAAGAGGGCATAAAGGATTCCAAATATGTCAATGTAAACAATATGAATGGACTAAATTTGCAAATTAAAAGTTGAGAATGTTATAGCATAATTAAAAATTATGAAAATCCAATTTAATAAATGTTAATTTATGTTAATTAAGTAGTTATAATATAAGCTCATGTAAAGATTAAAAATTATGCAATATTAACACTAAAGTAAATGGAAAACCCTTATGGTTAAGACAAAAAGATAATCAGAGAATTGCCATACTAATACATAAGAATGACAATAGCTGAAATTAAAATGCCATCAATAGTAAATTACTGGTGTGGAAAACTGGAACAATTGGAAGTCATATCAGTGCATTTATGGGGAGAGGACAGGTTTCTTAATTAACATCTTAATACACACTCAATAATCCATGCAACAGATAATTATCTTGTCAAAAATATTAAGAATGGTGATATTGAGAAATTCTGTTATTGGTTAAAAAGTGCATGAAAATATGTATTCAAATTAATGAGTACAATCTCTTGAAACAGAATTTTGACAGTCTACTTGCAATATATATTGGCATTTTAGTCAAAATTGTCACAACGGTTCTACATCAAAAAGTTTATTGATAACAACAAAATAAGCAGTATGTGTTTCTCATAAAGAAAATAAAACCAGGATTCCTTATCACACACAAGAGCAATTTGAGAGAAGCACTTATCCTTCTTGTTTGTTAATTGGTAAAATTGGATGTTAAATATTCATTTAATTTTATTAATATTAGCATCATCAATAATATTGGCTATCATTAATGATTTGATCAATAATAATTAATATTCAACATTAACATTTAATTGACATTAATATTGGTGATATTGATATTGTTAATGGTAATCAATAATATTAATAATCATTAAAATAAAGCATTGATGTTAATCATTGATACTAAAAATCATTATTATATTCCTTAATAATCATTGATATTGATCATCATTAATATTATTATTAATTTATTGAATGAATATTTATTTGATTTATTTAATAGTAGATATAAATATGTAAACATCATCATGAATAGAATCTATGTATACTGTAGATGGTTAGTATAGGGAATAGTTTGCTTTTTTTGTGATTAGGAATGATAGTTGTAGGAAAAATTAACCACTCTTGTTTGTTCAAGTTGATGTTGAAATAGAGTTTTAGTTTCAGAGAAAACATAAATATTTGATTAACCATAGAGATAATGGCCACATTTACATTTTTGATCAAGTAAGCTACTTTTATAATTGTAAAAAGTATATTGACTCAGTGAATAAATTATTCTTTCACCATAGTACTTTCATAATCATATAAATATGTGATATATGAATAATTAGCAGTTAATGAAATCAGAATAACTATTTAAATATATGATGTTCAGTTTATTATCATTTTACATCTAACATAAAAATGACTGATTTGTATATATACATATATGATACTGTATACATATATATAGTATCAAGAGCAAATCTAAGTAATTCGCTGATACATTAAACATAGATATATACCATAGTAGTTGAACAAATTCTGGTGATGCCTTAGTCTCACAATTTTAATGCCATATAATAAAGAAAGATCTGTAAAACAAATAGACCCTTCTTTTTAAAAAAGACAAAAATATAGTTTGTGCTAAAGTAAAATTTTACAAGGATCAGAAAAGAGAAATTATGGCTGCAGTTCCAGACATGGGAAGTCATGTCCTTAGTGGTGAATTTAATAGAAATTTTGGTATTTGTTGAATAGAAGCATGTGTAATAGGTTGAAAACTTGCAATGTAGATTAAATATAGGATTCTATGGAGCAATAGAAAACTTTGTTATATAGACATTAAGATACTGTTAGTCAAGCAAATGCAGAACACAAAATACCCTGGTTTCAGCTACCTAACCAGCTTTACTTTTTTCTGATGTTTAGTTTGCTTTACTAACACTTGCAGCTCACCTTTATATGATGTTTTCAGTACTTCATTATCAAGCTAGAAAATGTCTAAAAATCAAAAGGCCTTTTTGCCTAAATATCTCTCATATAGGGAATGTATTTAAATACCGTTACGAAAACACAGTAGGTGGGGTTCATGATTCTGCCTTTTAATTTGAGAGGTGCTAGATACCAACAGAACACTGTTTCCAGATTTTCAATTCTACACACAGTAGGTAATATTACTTACTTGAAAACTTCATGGAATATAACTGATCAAAACTATTATTGTATAGGGTATTTTATCTAGGGAAAACATGATGATTTGTTATCTTAGGAAAATTACACACTGAATTGTCTGTGTGCATTGACTTAGAATAGGCATAATACAAAAGTCACATTTGAACTGATTTTTCTGTTTTATGCATTTTCCCATAAACTATTCATACAATCAATTTTTGCAGTTAATCTTAGTCACCGGACTTCTTGAGCATTTTTCTCAGGAGAGAAGCTTTTGACTCTCTTCTTTATTCCACTGTGCACAGAGAAATAAGCTTGACCTTAAACTAACTGAAGACCTGATCATCACATTATCAGGCATATTTAGGACAAGGGTTGAAAAGTCAGGAGCACACTATGCACAGCACACTGGGCAACTTTCCAAGTGCTTGGTGCTGCTCTCTTCATGTTTAAGAAGGATACTGAGTGAGCAGACAACAAGGCAGAAAATTATATGCTCTAATTTAAGAATTCTAAGAAATTCATTAAGGTTCATTATTTCTAAGATCATTGAGGTAAATCTTATAGTGGAACAAAAACTTAATTTTCTTTATGCTTTTCTAGATTATGCTCTATAACTTATGTCAGAATAAGACAATATAGAGAGACAGATGTTGATTATACTTGCTTAAAATTGGGCGTGAAGGAAGGTTGGGAAATAATAGTTAAGAGCACATTTTTTATTAAGGTGATGAAATTGGGAGAATGACTGCACAAATCTGTGACTATGTTAGGATTTACTAAATTGTATGTGCAAAGTGGGTGAGTCAATGTTAGGTGAATTTTGTCTCAATAAAGGCATTAAGAAAGCATAACTTCTTTCCATGCATATTGCATAAAATACTGTTTTATCTGGTAAGATGTGTCATTAATATATATTGAGTGTTTGGTATTTCTCAGTTAGCATCCTAAATGTATACACACTTTCAATGTTTTTCATATATTGTCTTGTTTAATCCTTACCACTACTCTATGATGTGATGTATTATGAATAGTATTGCTATTCTTATTTTATTGATGAAAAACCTGGTTAAAATAATCTGAATAACTTCAACAATGATACATAACTGCAAAATATCTCCTCCTGAAAAAAAAAAAAAAGCAGCATATTCAGTAAAGTGGGATATACTATGTTAATAACAATTGTTAGAAACATAGCCTAATATTTTAAAGTATTCTAAAACACTGAACAAAGTTAGTGGGCATTCCATCTTTCCACCCATGTTACAAAGATTAATTTAAATCTTTCAGAGAAAAATGACTGTAAATTACAAAACTTGTACATGAAAAACCAAACCCATAAAACAACTCTAAAATAGCATCTATATTTCTATAAATCATAAATTCTATGCTTATAAATGCACTTTAAAACTTGACTTGATTTACCAAAGGAACAATTCTTTGAACCAGGCTTTCAACAGATTTAAATATACAAGGCACAATTTTACATGTGGTATGCGGTTATGTACATAAGAATATAAAATAATATATGATGCATAAATTCCTGGGTATGAAATGAAAATGAAAGGCTATAAAATTAGGTACTGACAGACAAATTACTTTATTAATTTGTAAAATAAGTCATCTATCGTGTGCTAATCTAGCTTTTATTGTTGCAATTTAAACTTTCAAGTGAATTTTTTACAAAGATTTATTAAAAGGAAGCAAGGTAAATGCAAGCACTCATGGGAAAGAAATGAAGCCCAGCTGAACTCTGAGCTGAAAAGCCATGAATCAAAATTTCTTTCTCAATCTTTCAGAGTTTCATTGTTCTTAACAACGCTCCATCTATTCCTATGTCACTCCATAATTTATGCTTTGTTTATCTGCCTCTTGCAGTAACTTGCATTCCATATGTCCAAATAAGAGTCTCAGCTCCACTTTTATTTTATAGCATAAGCTTTGAACAATGCCTAACTTTGGACTGTGTTTTTTAATTCTGAATTTTGGAAGAAGTTTAACTAGCGTCACTGTTAAACCAGTGAATTGTCTGAATGTGAGCTAAGTGTATGTTCCTGTGGACGAAGATGCAGAATCAGTAGAGGACATGTGTTACAAATTGAATGACTGTCTCCAAAAGGAAAACCTGAGATGGGCATCCACTGTGAATGATTTAAGAAGAAAATTGGGGGTGGGAGGGACACAGAAGACAAAGTTGATGGTTTATGGGTGATAAGGTGGTGAGAGAATCCTGAGGTAGATAACAATATAAAATAAATAATATAATAAAAAATAAAATAAAATATCATGTAACCATTAAGTTAGCCTGTACAAAAAACATTTTTGCCCCTCAGTATTTGTCAACTATCAGTGAAAAAGAAAACGAAGATACAGTTTTCAGGAGTAGTTTGGAAGAATCATAATGTCATGCTACCAGAAGCTCCTTAGTTTTTGTTCTTTTTCACAGGTTAGATTAACATTTTCTGATCTGAGCTACTGCCAATTTATCATCCCAACTATAAAGTGTGATCTCAAACTGAAAATTTGTATATGGGGAAATATAGTTCCCCTATAAAAGAATTAAGATAAAAAGTCAAAGGACAGCAATGACTAGTATCATTGATAGCCAACTTTTTTCCTACTAGAACAAATTATAGCAAAGTGCCTACTATAGGGAAATGCAGAAAAAAATAATGACATGCTAATCAAGCCTGGGATCCTGCCATGATTTCCTGTGATGTACACCTGTTTTCCTCTAGTGCAGGGTAGTCAAACATCAAGTTTCCAAAGTCTCCTAAAAACCAATAATACATAATAATTAGATTATAATAAAACCTCCAGTTATTGACAAAAATATATTTTGTTGATTTATCATATGAGAAGTCACCACAATTTTCACCCTACAAGCACATAACTGGTGTGTTTAAAGTAATTTAATTTGCTTTTATATTTGATGAAAGCTATTACATTGGTGAAAATTCAAATGTCAGAGAAAGTTCTTTAGTATATTAAGAGCTATGACATTAGCTATAACCTTTTTGGGAAAAATTTATATTCTGTAAATGAAATATTTAACCCTTATCAAAGTTTTCCTTTATTCATGCCTTGGGTACTGACAAGTTTGGTGGATAATGATACTCCTTGCTGAGAGAAGCTAGGATGGAAGTGAGTCATTCCTGAAAACTGGGGTTCAAGAATAAGAAATTTTTAGGAAAAAGAGTAAGGGATAGAAAATAAATACAAAAAGGATGATTATCTTTCCAAATTTGTGTACTGTCTGGATCAGTAGAAGTACAAACTCTAACACCTGTTTTCCAGACATGGACAGCTGTTAAGAATGTGTGGGACTATCAATTTTTGGTTTCTGTTTTGCAATCCCAAAGCATCTTTAACTCTTAAATGTGTTGTTTTTCTCTTTGTGCTTTACTCTTACAGCAATATAGGAAATTTGTAGAATTTTTCTGTAAATGTCATTTATACAATGAATGTAATACAGCAAACGTGTTGTGTACCAATCTAGGTGACTTGACTCATTCATTTAAAAGAATTTAAATTTAATAAGACACATTTACTGGTAGATTGGATGATTCTACACAATGCCTATCACCTGTTCAGTATTTTTCTGGCTTTCTATGGATAACTTTGGCTAGCAATTTAATAGGTTGACAAAAAAGCCAAGTTGTTTTCAGATCTCAGTAGATGTGGCAATCACTTAGGGAAGAAGATTGTAAGAAATAGTGTTTAGAATATTTCATTTTTCCTTTTTGTCTGACATCTGAGAGAGACTGCAGTGTGTCTGGGCTTGGTGATGCGACCCAAAGATGATAAAAAGAGGGATGCTAGAAAGTTGGCCAAGAAAGACAAAGACCCAGCAAACAAATCTGGGGCAAGGCCAAAAAGAAATGGCCCAAAGAGAAAGTTTGGGACAAGCTTAATAACCTAGTCTTGTTTAACAAAGCCACCTATGATAAATTTTGCAAGGAAGTTGTATCTGAGAGACTGAAAATTTGTATTTTCTTGGCCAGCGTGGTCCTCAGGAGCTCCTTAGTAAAGGGCTTATCAAACTAGTTTCAAAACACAGAGCATAAGTAATTTACATCAGAAACATGAGGGTGGTGATGTTCCAGCTACTGGCAAAAATGCATAAACAGGCTGCACCAATTGTACATTTTGAAAAATAAAACTTTATTAAATCAAAGAAAATATTGCAGTTTTATTATTTGAACTTATATCAAATAAAGTTTGTTCAAAAATAAGTGCCTCAAAGAAATCTGTTAGAATACAACAGAATCCTCTTGACTTTTCATTCTAAAAAGCAAGAAAAATGTAATGTTTATTAATTCAAGACATACAGGGAAAGAATTGGAAATCAGTGGGCACTTCTTGTTTTTCTTGCCCCGTTTACTTGAGGTACCCACACATTTAGACAGTGATAGAAGAAATGTTTTATAGGGTTTTCCTTAGAAACTCATAGACCTCAGTAGTTTGGATGTGGTTGAAAAATAAGGAAATGTTTCTGCTAACAGGGTACTTTCTTGGGTTAGAATGATATGGGATTCATGGTGTTGAGTGGAAGGGTTCATTCAGACTTTCATGACCAATAGATACTGGTTCAAGTCCTATTTTTGCTACATGCTACCTACATATTCTTGGAAATTTTCTTGCCAGCTCCCAGGTGTCTTTATCTTATTCCAAGATCAATTTTATAGAAATATTGTGATTATGCTAACAAGTCAATAGACACAAACTGTGTTTGATATTAAACTTGCAATTTTTTATGATTTTTGTTATCCCTACAGAAACCATCCTAAATTATAAACTTTTGGAAGTCAAGAGGCCATCTTTTCTTTCTATGGGTGAGAGTTTAACCTGGCATCTTGTTCATGCAACACTGTGAATTAAATTAAGTGCCAGTTTATATTAAGTTCAAAATTGCTTTTTATTCCTAAGATTCATCATATGATGCCTGGATGTCATTCATGCTAGTTACTCTATTTACCTATGAATATAAAATATTGTTAGTTATCTCACAATAAATTAATTATACATTTAGGCATATATATTTCAAATATTGAGCTCAAATATAAATACAATCGCTAAAAAGTTTTTATCACTTACATTCCTCAATATTTCTACATATTAATTAAAAACACCTTGTGAAGATAATTTTAATAGTTATATGACTTTTACTTATAATTCCCTTAGGTTATTCTGTAATGACAGCTTGACTTTTCTTCTAATTTTCTCTAATAAAAATAATAGCATATATATCTTCAGAGTATATTTTTCCTTAATGGTTTATTTTTTATTATTTCCTAAGGAAAGAGTCCCAGAAATAGAATTAATGATTCAAAGGGAACACATATTTTTATGACATTTTAATACCCACAGCAAATTGCTTTTATGAAATTGAACTAAATTTCTACAGCATTATGAAAATAGGCTTTGACTGCATCCTCTCATTCTTGGATGGTTTCAAAAACAAACACATGAAAGGTAAACAAAAACTCTGCAAACTTGCTAGGAAAAATTTGCATTACATTGCTATTTTTATTTATAGTAGAAAAGTGAATAGCAATTTATTGTTTTCTGTAAAATATGCTTATATAATTTGTCTATTTAATCCTATTACATGCTTTTTAGAAAATATTTTTAAATGAATGTAGACCTACTATTCTTTAGCAATTCATTTGATCATATACATGGTGCCAACCATAAAAGGTTTGGGCTTTTGAACTGAATTGATTACTTTCTTGTGGAAGAACCCAGAGAAATGAATTCTAAGTCATGAGACTTGTCCAATTCCCAGAAGCATAGTTATTTCAGAAGGAATGAGTTATTTTTGGTGATGGTGTTTTCAGAAGAAAATATTTATATATCTCTGAAAAGTCAGTTTTCACATGCAAATTTACTCTTTTCGATTACATAGAGTCCAGTTGTGGAATTGTTTCATATTTTTTCATCACTGACATTTCAATATCTTTTTATTTCTTTCTAATCTCTTTTTCTGTTCTGCTCAGCTCATGCAAACCAACAAACACTGAACTCAGACCAAATTTCTAACAATATTTGCTTAACATATTTTCCCTCTTACAAATAAGTATTGCTTTCAAAAATACAAGTGCATGAGTTAGATCATTACATCTCTCTCACCTATCCTTTCTAATGATTTATCTCAGATTCCTACACATTTTAAATGACACTCATTTCTATTCACTCATTGCTATGATCTCTTTTTTTTTTAATGTTTTCAAAAATTTCTTACAACATTGGTCATCTTTGTATGGCTGTTGGTACCCCTGGGAATGCCTGTAACCCCCACCACCACTCCTCCAGTCACTCAGACTCCTCTCTTCTTGCGTCTGTTGGTCTATGTTTAGCCCATTGATCTCTTCGTTTTCTGTGGCAGTGTCCCTTTTCTAGGTGAGAATCTGTGCTGCTTAGGTTTTCAGTCTTAACTTTGCGATGGGCAGCCAGTCTTAATCATTTGGGGTCTATCAGTGTCTCCTCATTGCCAGCTGTCTCATCCAATCTAAAATCTGTGCAGTTTACTGCTTCATCACCTTATAGTTCTGGCCTCTGGTTTAGGGGGCCTTGCTCCCAGTCACTGTCAGTAGGGAAGTTCCTCAATTGGGACAAGTGTCTGCAGATGGCTGGTGTGGCTTCCTTCCTCTCCCTCAGTTTGCAGCTTTGCTGTGGGATTGATATCACATCGCTGTGTCCTCTCCCGTGGAACAGGGAGGGGCACCTTGCTTTCTTAGAAGGCATCCATGAACTGGGATTTTGGCTCCTGGCCCTGGTGAGGTTGCAGGTGTGATTCTGTGATAAGTTGGTCTCCCAGTTCTGTATACAGTGGCTATCTCTACGTTCTTATGTTCTTTGTTTCCTGCCCAGGAGATGTGTGTGTTGAGGAGCTTTATCCATTCCCGCATCCATTCAGTAGCTGGGTTATTTGTGCTCTTCTTATTCCTGATGAGGACTGACTGGAATGAGGGTGAAGCAGAGTGGTATCATTCTTCCTTCCACCCTTCCTCCATTCCCCCCCACCCATGTGCCAACTCATACCTGTGTGGGGGCAAGTCCTGGAAAAGCATGCCCAGCCTACATGCAGCCTGCAGGCCCAGCATGCTGCCATGTTGCTCTGCCTGATCTCTTTTTAATCATACTAAGTTTTTACTCTGATACTTAAACTAACAAAAAATTTTTAAACATGCTTAAACAGATAATTCATTTCAGAATTTTATTGGTATAAAGTTTAAGGATGTTGGAGTCAGGTTATCTTGGATTAAGAGCTCATCTTTTCTACTTTTAAACTGTGACATCTGTGAAATGTACAGTGAACAGTTCTGAGCTTCAGCATTGTGAGGTTTAATGATATAATTGGGAAAATTGTTTTGTATAATGGATGGCAGAGAAGAAGCAACCAGTAACTGGACCTATCTAAGTTGGAGGGTAAATGAGTTGATCAGGCTTTTTCCTCCATTAGCCTCTATGATCAACACCTATGGCATTGTGCCCTCCCTGTGATTGTGCACACCTGGCCCAGAGGGTGTGCACATGTGTGAGTGGGCACACCTGAGCCTAGGAAACGACAATAAAAGGGCGGCATCACCCTGGTGGAGGGGAGAGCACACAGAGAAAGAAAGGGCGGGAGAGACAACATGAAGGAAATGCCAAAGAGAAAGAGGCCAGAGAAAGAGCATGAAGATTCCTGGGATACTAGAGAGCTCACCTGTCTCCTAACTCCCTGAGCCCTGGCCCTACCCTGCCTGGTATGTTTGTAACTTTAGAACCAATAGAGAACCTACCAAGAGCCTGATTGCTGAGCTAAAGTTGGCATCACAAACAGGCTGTTTACATTATTTCTATATTTTGTTCATCATATTTTTTTGGGAAGAAACCAAAATCTCCCATAATTTAGGGGGGGAAACCCTCTGAATAAAAAAAATAATTTAAGAAATATGTACAAAATCTGATTATTAGATTAGTGGAGTAACTGCTTTCTAGATAATAATTTTTCCATTGTCTTAAGATTAATCCTAAGGCAATAGGTTCCAATCTGTGTTTCATTGTTTCTAAAGATTTGGCAGGCTTAACTTAGGGGTTCATGGCAGCAAAGATCAAATGTGCAGAACTCCACCCCACTTCTGCCATGGCAACTCCATTTTTATCTTTTATGTAAAAAAAATATTTTTTGTGGGAGGTCACAATACTGCTTTCAGTTGTCAAAACTTCTGTAAAATTGTTCTTTCTCTTCTCTGACTCTGTTAAAAATGCTGGAAGATGAAGAGCAAAATCCACATAATTTGTGGACTTCATGCAGAATAAAAATATAGAAACATTTTAAGAAAAATGTTAGGATTTTTCTTAAAAACTAAGATATTATGAAAGTGACAGCACAACAAACTCTAGGGTTTTCCATGATGTACTTTTATGGCATTTTACTGGACTCAACTAATTGGAGGGCCCTAAGTAACTGCACAGGTTATGCAGCCACCGACCAATCCTGTGATGGGAAATGACGAGATCCAGACAGAGACTTATATGTGTAGGATTGTACTGCTGGAGTTTGATTAAGCTGTAGGAATCAACAGGTACTGTCTCACTTTTGTCTCCCATTTGGCTGAACTTCTCATTCATTAACATTCTGGTTTCATTTGCGGAAAATATATTGTAATAGTGTGCTTTTCATAGAAAGGGAGGTCCCAGATTGCTAGCCCACCCAATGGTGGAACTGACCAGGGAGAAAACAGCTGGAAAAAGGTTAGGAGGTGACTGAAGAGGGAGCACTGCTTGATTCTCAGCTTTGTGTTTTTTGTTTTTTTTTTGAAACTAGGTCTCACTATTTTGCCTAGGGAACCACAGGCTCACATTGCCCAGGGTACCACAAACTCAAGTGATCCCCAGCCTCAGTTTCCCAGGTAGCTGGGATTACAGGCACACACTGCCACACCCAGCTACTTTTTGAGACTAGGTCTTGCTATGTTGCCCCGGGGGACTCAAACTTGTGGACTCAAGCGATTCCTAGTCTCAGCTGCACTGTAGGACTGCACTTAAAGACACACGCCACCGTGACTGCCTCTGATTCTTATCTCTGTACCAGGGACTTGTACCAGGGACTTGGGAGACATGGAAGAAGAAACCTGATCTAGACATGGATGAGAGATCTGTGGAGAGGCTGACAATGGCAGCTTTTATCTAGACTTTTATTTTGATTTTGCTCTTTTCCTTCCAGACTTACCTATCCCTTTTACCATTTCTTATGGTTCCCCACCAGAAGGTACCTTAGACTTGTGACAAGCTTTTGGACCTCAGTGACCCCACTTAGGGTATTTACGCACAAAAGGATGGGTAGCTTTGGTTGTTTCATGGCGGTACAATTTTAACTACATTCTCCTCTCTTTTGTACACTGTTGGAAATTTAAAACCTGAACAATAAATTGAGCAAGTTTGGTGTAGCACTCCCTTGATTTAGGAGACAAGCAGTTCACTCCCTAAGGGACACCCTCTCCCTCCGCAAAAGAAAACAAATTGATAACCCTTCAAATGGTCTTATGTTATGATAGGTAACTTTATGGTTAGCCTAGTTGTAAACTTAAATTGTGTCTCCAACAGGCACCCCATATTTTACATTTGTTTGACTTAGAATAGGAATGCAGACATATAGTTTAGGTTGTAAGACATATAAAAGGCCTTACTAATGAACAAGCCAGGGTGCTGAGTCTCCCTTGACTCGGTGGCCCTCAGCTGAGCTTTCCTAATAAACTTTTTCTTTTGTCTTTACCTTCTTGTGTCTAGGGTGTTTGTGTCCAACTGTGTCTGATTCAGGGCCTAACACACTAATTATATTAAGGTTACGTTCAATTAAAGTTCTCATGCATTAGGAGTGTTTTGTCTTTATGTGGTGGATGGCAAAACCCATCTTTAGCAGACAGGTTGGGGAGGGGTTCCAACATGCCCCTTTTTAATGACTGCCTACTAACAATAACAACATAGTCCTGATGGAAAATCCATGAAAAAGTAAAGCAGTTATTAACATGTTAACTAGGAAAAACAGTATTTCAATATGTTTGTGAATTACCTGTATGCTATACATGCTCTTAGCCAAAAAGCCAAGAAGCAATTGAATTACCTATATTTTTAAGGTCTTCCTCCTTAAAAAAAAAATATATATATATATATATATGAAATATTTTGAAATGTTCTTTGAATACTGGGCAAGTTAGCTCTAGAGACAGCAATTCCCATGAAAAAGTCATGAGTGGGCATGAATGAAAAGAAAATGATGAGTGCCCACTCGTGCCCAAGTGTGGTTTTGAAACAGGATAAAGACTTTCTGACTTTAACACTTACAGGTCTGCTTCTCTAACCAAAGCAGGCTCCAAACAGTTAAATTAATTATTGCCTTTGCTTGCAGTAGATACACCTATGCCTGTGTCTCTCCCTAAGAAGCAGGCTACAATCTGGCTGTTTACCTTTAACCTTTACCTTAACTTTGAGCACCTCTGCCTGCTTCTTTCTACAAAGCAGGCTGCAAACTGTTCATTAGCATTTACACTGTATCTGACTGCTATTGATATGCAAACATCAGCTACCTGCTTCTCAGCTCCCAGCTCCAAAAACTGCAGAAAAGAAAAATTTAGGAACACAGTCTAAGCTCCTGTGGGTTCTTTCCACCATGCCCAGCCTTTTCAACCAAAATACCAAACCAATGTAAGACTATCAGTGCAGACTAATTTCTTTCTTTTTTATTTTTTAAAATTTTTATTTTTGCATATTTTACAATATATGATTGTATAACTGCTAATCCCCATGGGAATAACCCCCCCCCCCCACATCTCCCCTGGTCTCTTTGCCTCCTTTCTTTTTGCTGTTTGTCCTTGTTTAGTCCTTTAGTCTTTTTTTTTTTTTCTTTGATCCATTTCCTCGTCCTTGGTGAGGGTGCGATTTCCCTGGACTTGGTAGAACGTGCTGTTTATCATTCCTGTACTGCTTTTGGAGCACCTTTGGTTTTGGTGGGTCTCATCTCTGCAGTTTGTGCCACGTTTTGTTGCTCCTTCAGTCATGTTTCAGGTCTTTGGCTTTGGGGGGCATGACTCTGCCTTATATTTTGGAAGAGCAGATTCTTGAAGGGACATCCATCAGCTGATGGTAGGTCTCCTCCCGTGGGGCTTTGTTGTGGGGCCACTGCCATTAGACAAGTGTCTTTTTTTTTTTTTTTTTGAGTCT
>PVHY01005678.1:69584-81025 GCA_004024945.1 Uropsilus gracilis | reverse complement strand
TGTTCAGTGATAAGTAAAGAGGAAATATTGTCATTTACAGCAAAATGGACAGAGTTAAAGGGAATTATATAAAGCAAGTTAGATGGCAAAGATAAATACTGAACACTGTCATAGCAGATGATTTAACAAAGGAAAGTAGTTATAAAAACAGGTAGGCGTTAATAAGCAAGGTGAAGTTTCTGAAGATAAGAGGGAGGGAGATGGGAGAGAGGATCAAAGGGGACATAAGAGGTGGGGTGGGGGGAATAAAAGCCTCACAGTAAAAAAGTAAAAACAGAAAAAGAAGATATCAGCAGAAGAATGAATGGATATTGATTGATATTAATGAAAGAAGCAATGTGGTTAGACTGGAATTTTAGAAAGGTCACCGTGGCTGGTAAATGGAGTAAAGTAAAAATTGAACATAAGGCTACATTGATGAGGAAAGAGAAGCAACGATGGTAGTTATAAAAAAAAAAAATAAGGGGAGAGGATCTATATAGCTCAGTGATTGGTAAGACTCTTGAGGAGCTTAGAGAAAACTTCTCGTGACTGAAGAGAGGTATAACTTGAAGAACAGGATCAAGGTACCAGGTTCACTTTCTAAGTCCCCACTGAGAACCTGTACAACCTGTGTTGTTGACTCAAGTGTCCCCATTGTTGATTGCATAGTGTTTCTTTAAGTACAGAATGACTGGAAAGTAGATTAATTCTGACATTTTAAGGTAGATAGAACATGTGCAAGGAAGAAGCATTATTATCCTATGTGCTTAGGAAGCCTCAAAGACACTTTATTTGGAATCTTGGGTAAATATTGCCAGAGGTTTTGAATTAGATCATAAATGAGGCAGTGTGAGCCAAAAGATGATAACACCCTAGTCTTTTGACTCCCAGTTGAGTATTTTTCCCACTCTAGTATCATTTAGACTGGACTAGGGTGGCCTCCTTGCTATTTGATTTCCTCAGAGTACCTCAGGAACTGTGTGGGTGACAAGAGAGATGTTGAGTGGGGTGCACTCTTTCCCCAACCAGCAGCACAGTATTATCTGTTTATATATTCAGGATTTTCATAAGCTTTCATTTAATAAAAAGCACTTCTGAAAAATATAATTAAATCCACTGGCGTTATAATACCTTGATACTCCTATAGTACAGAACTATTATTCTCCTTTTAAACTAATTAGTGCCTGTGTGTATGAAATATACACATACATATATACACAGACCAGTGGGCCAAGCATCAACTGATGACTTCCAGTGAGAGAGGGGTTTGAGTGACTGGAGTGGGAAAAGGGAAAAGGAGGAGCAGAATAAGGGTGCATCATTGATGGGCGGGCCATACCTAAGGGGAATAATAACTATACAAATGTGACTGATATACAAAATAAGAAAATTTGAAAATTAAAAATAAATAAATCATAGTTGTTGTTGCCTCTATAGGCAGTAACAGTTCAATGATATTTAGAATGTACTGTTAATTCTTTTAAGCATTTGTACTTCCTATGTTTTTTCTAGGGCCTGGTTGCATAGAACATGGAAATGTGTGCAGATGATGAATTCATATCCCAGGCTATAACATCAGTAGTCTCCCTCCTTTTCCATACCTTCCACATCATCCTGAAGACCTCTCCAGCTGCAGAAGCACAAATTCAGTGTGCAAACCCTTATGCTATATTCACTAGATAAAATTGCACCCACAGCATCCCCATCTCTAACAATAAAGCAAAGTCTCTATGGAAGCCTGTGGCTTCAGTTTGATGGATTTGTCTGGAAGAATGACTGCCACTATAGAGCTTCTGGTTTTAGTCACTTGAACAGTTCCTTTAGCAGAGTTTTATCACATCAGAAAAATGATTGTGTGGAGTAGTAGATTGCTAAAGTATTTTTGGGAGAGGGGATCCATTTATCATTTATTTCTAATAGAGGTCTTTTCTTAGTCAGCCATGTGTGTATTCATGTTCCTTTAACAAATATTTACAGAGCACCAACTATGAGACTTCCACTGTACTCAGCTGGAAGGAAATAAGGAAAATAAGAATGATCCTTGCCCTAGGGTACCTTGAAAGTAGCTGGGGGAGGCAGACCTGTAAACAAATACAGTAATCTCTCACTTGAGTTCTATGGAGGCATGAAACAGAAGCTGCTCTGAAAGCTCAGATAATGAAGCATTTAATTTTGCTTAGTGAGGTTGAAGCCTTGAAGGATGAGAATGATTTGCATGGAAAGATGGCATTCCAAATGGGAGCAACAACAAGAACAAATGCAGCAAAAGTGCTGAGCACTATAGAATAGACTGCCATGTCTAGAGTGGTATGTGTGAAAAGGAATGTTCCAGAGGCATCAGAAAATTTCAGAAAGGCCAGATTATAAAGAGCCTTGAATGTCATACTAATTAATTGGATTGGATTGGATTGGATATAAGCAGTGAAAATCACAGAAACTTTTTTAGGCATAAAATAGATAGTATCAGGCTGCTTTTAATTCATAGAAACAATTTCATGTGTTTCATCCTAATATAAAAAAATATTTAAAATTGTTGAGTACTTAACAGCCTCTCTGTTATATACATTGTGATACATGTCCCATATATAGTATCTTATTTAGTCTTCACCACCTTAGGTATTATATTGGCCCCATCTTAAATATTATGGCACCGAGCTTGATCAAGGTTCTGGTTATAATCCTAGGTATTAATGATTTTAACCAATCATCACATCACCAGTTCTATATTGGTATTAAAATAGCTCTGATGACCAGACTGGATGTTAGAGGAACACAATGCTAACCTAGCTCCTCATGTGGGGCAGATTTTTAAATCGCCTTCAAAGACTGATCTCCCTCTAGGCATCATTCTTATGATGTAAAGTCAGCAAAAACCTGACTTTAAAGTTTTTTAAAAGAATTTAAGTGTAATTTCTGTAGTAACCTAGGTTTAGTGGTAATTTACTAAAATAAAAGTTACGTGTTTGTGAATAATATCAGAGGAGAATAAGGGCTTTTCCAGAAAATGAAATTTCTCAGGAATCCACATAATATCATCAAAGAATGTTAGTTTGAAATAGGTATGAAATAGGTGTGTGTCATCTAGAAGTTCTGTTCAAAAACCTTACATTAAAAAATACTCTTCTTCGTTAAAGATGTGATCCTTTTCAAGGAGGTATTTTGAACTTGAAGCTGCTGTTGCCAAGGAGTTGCTAAGGGAAATGAGCTACTCAGCACTAATGTGTAACTTTACTCTTCTGCTTAAAAGTAGTTAAATCATTCCCCAAGCTTCAGAGTCAGAGAAGGGGAAAACTAAAAAGGGTCAAATAGAGAGTTGCTGCTTCTTGACAGTTACATAGCATGCCTCTCTTATTTTTCACATTTTTTTCTTCACCTCCCATAGAGAAAGAAAGCAACCTTTCTGGACATAGCAATGTTGAAAAGGCAAAGTAGGCCACTGAGTAAAGCAAGGCTGAGAAAGAATGTAGATTGTCCCTGGCTAAGGCAGAGAAGGAAGTGCTTGACCACAGGGGAAATGCTTCTGTTCTTGATCAACCTTTAAAAAGGGGGCTTTTTCAAAAGCCCAAATAATGTTGTCTTAAGCATCTGTTAAGAAATTTTTCTAAACTTTTAGAAACAATTATTTATATTCTTTTACTGAGTTCCTACTACAATACAGGTAGTGATATCCTACCTACTGGAGTTACAAGGTAAATAGCATACATTTTCTGCCCTGGTAGCTCAGTGAACAGTGTGAAGGTAACAAAGAACTATAATTCCTTGCTTATCATCTATAATCAAATTTTGTTTGAAAATTGTTGAAGTTTGAGAATTATACTCAGTTGACTTTTTGGTAAAGTTTGAACTATTTGGAAAGATTAATGTCCTAAGGCCTTTATTGTCAAATCCATGTGAAGATTGGGCCCCCTTTCCTCTACTTCTGAAGATGGAGTTAAAAACAGCATAAACCACAAAATAATAGCAGCAAGAAAGGTGCATTCTCACAGGATCAGGTAACAGAGTGCAGAAAATGCAGGCATAGGTTGGTTTTGTTTTGTTGTTGAATTGTTACTGTTTCAAATGTCAGGATATGTTAACAATATATGTTCTAAATGTTGGTTTCTGAGCAAAGAATAACAGTAAGACTTAAAATGTCTTTGGAGCGGTTCTTATATATATCTAAGGTCATGTTTATGGTGACTGGATGGTCGACTGAAATTCAACATATATAAGTTCAAATTTGCTTAAATTTACCTCCTGCCAACTGTTTGATCTTGAGAAAAATAATTACAATTCTCTAATCTCTAGTTTCCTTATTGGAAATCTCAAGAGTTGTGAGATTAAATGAGATGTACGTAGGCAAATATAGATGTTCAAGTATTCATTGCAGTTTCTTTTATAAAAGTACCCAGTGACTAAGAGGTCTGCTTTCCCATAATCATGATATCATAATAGTTCATATGACTTCAAAAAATTAAAAAGGTTAGAATACATCTAGAGAACTCAGGATTCTAGTAAGAATGAACTGCTATCAGTATCTGCTTTTTGCCCTCCTCCCCCCTTTCTTCTTATATAAAATATCCTGTATTTCCCTAGACAAATCTTAACATCCTTTAAAATCGAAATAATATTGTATTATGACATACAAGTTTCAGGTTTTCACTGATGAGAATCAAAATGTGTTTATGTTCAGTTCACATCAAAACTTACCACTCTTTAAGCTTAGTCTCAGCTCCCAGCTTCTCCCATGAAGCTTTCCTTATAACTTGATTATTTATTCACCATCGATTATCCTTCAATATTTCTTTTGATACAGTCCATTTTACATTCTTATTTATACTGCTAGAATTTATGCATAAAGAGGAAAACTCCATCCCATCCAGAATGTGAGCTCCTTGAAGGTAGCTACTCTGACTTATGTTACTTTATATTCTTCACACTAAGTAAGAATTTATCATTGAATTTGGCCCAAGTTCACTAACAAAGTTCACCACTGATGGGTATTTTTCATTATAACTAGAATTCAGGCATTCTTAGTTATTGTTCTCTTACCATTCTCTAGTTGTTTTTGAGGGCCTTTGAATGGTATCTTTCTCAACAAGATTGAATCGTTTTGTAGCTAGTTCCTAGTTCATACAGTTTTTCCCTATTCTCCACATTACTAACAGTAGCTACCATTTGGGGTGCTACCTCCATTAAGCCTGTACGTGTTTTAATCCTGGCAACAAGCCTTAGTGTGCCCATTTTACAGACAAGAAAACCACTTTAGGGATCACAGCATATCATTTTGCTCTAAAGAGGTATTTAGCGACCCCTAGTGGAATTAAATTAAATAGGCCTTAGAAGAGCATTCAAGGTGAAGATGAGTGGAATTGTTAATCTTCATGTTTGTCAGGTAACTGACTGCTGCCTGAGGCCCTGCTCTGTGCTGTGAAAGACTGAGAACATATAGGTTCATTCAGCCAATTTTATTGAGCAGCTTACTCTAAGGAGTCCTGTCAAGTTTGGAAGAAGTAGAGGGTGAAGGTAGAGACTCAGTCATGTGCTTTGTAGTTTTGCTTTGTGACTTCAATCCTTTGTATTGCTCTATTCCAAATAAAGATAGATTTATGTGACATATATTGAAGTCATTTAGAAGTCCATACCAAAGTAATCTCTTGGTCGCTTTTAGTTGTGAAAAAACAAAACACGCCTTCTACCCTCCCTTTCCTCTCTCTTCTAGCCTGCCCATCTTCTTCATTCCTTCAGCAAATACTAAATATATTTTTCTATGAAGTGGTTTGAGGGAGATTTGACTTTTAGATGAGGAGAGTACCTTTCTAGAAGAATGCTTAGATATAATAATTACCACTACTATGATGTTATATGAGATTATGCATACTGAGTACAGTGCTTGGTATATGGTAAATGAGCCTTCTTTATTCATATTTTGCAAGTCCTATTATTTCTTTACTTTTTTCTTCTCTCTGTCTGCCACTTTACCTTCCATGCCCCCTTCCACCTTATTTCTTATCCTTTCCCCATAAATTACTCCCCTTGCCTTTTATAGTCCATTCCTTTCTTTACTTATAGAATTATAAATAAGATGAGAATTTTTAAAAACCCTGTACTAGATTATTTTCATAATGGCATTAACCAGGTTAAATACTGTATCCTTTAATGGTATGAGTAGCTACTCTACTCCATCTGTTCAGTGGCCTTTGATTTGTAAAGATTTTTGTTTATACTTGGGGTTTTTGTTTGTTTCTTTTTTTTTTTATTTTCACTAAAACTCACCTGACCTAAAATGAAAGGGCTCCAATCCTTTAATGCAGAGATCTTCCAGAATCACTGTGTGTTTACATGCTGGGTGTGCTGCATTTTCTTAGGCTATAATGTAGAATATAGTAGTGAAAAGTCCAGTCTGGACCTTCACCTAAATTACATTGCTTAAATAAATGTGTATTTGTCTTTTTCAGGATTATGTAACTAAGGCAGTTTTCTTGTCCTTTAAGTTTCTTTACCTGAAAGATACCCTAGTACTTTAAGAACTGGTCAAAGACACATTTAGAAACTAGAACATTAATTCTGGGAGAAGCCTTCTGTTTCAATGGCTCTTCTAGCTGGCATAAGGACTAGAAGTGTGTTAAGAAAATGGGAAGGTCGAATGTGAATTGACCCTTAAGTTAGTTTACCTGCACATTTAAGAGTTTGTCACATTTCCCACACAGTAACGTTCTTCTAGTTCGTTCCCACAATCCACAGTAGATGAAACTACTTACGAAAAAAAGAGTGTCACACGATCAGGTCATATTTCTAAGAGAACATCGGCAGTGAATTTTCCAGGTCCTTACAGGGGAGTCTCTGTGTCAGTCTGGTGCATCTTTCTTGCCTCTGTGATATGTGTGCATTTTTTCTATAAAATTTGACTTAACATTTCTACAGGGGAAAAAAATCAAAACCAGCACCACAATTCATCAGAGGAAAATTAGGTTTTATATTTTATCAAAAGCCCTTAAATATAGAATGCCATTGTCTGTTCGTACTGATTGTATTTTCCCTGAAGGAAGAAATGCCAGTAGTTTAGGTTTATATTTCAAGGGAGGAGGAAAAGGATAAAAAGAAATTGAGCCATAGGAAAATGTCAGGTCATAGTCACTGGTGATGCTATTTAAATGGTGTGCCATAATCATCTTAGAGCAGAGCACATAAAATTCCCGATTTCTGCATGACAGTGAAGAAGGACCAGCAATTATCTCTCTGTGTATGTGAATGTGTCTGTTCACTTTACCTTCCCACCCCATTTTGCTAATTCAATTGAGTGGCAAGGAGAGGTAATCCAGACACCCAGAACAGAAGAAAAAGGTCTGCAGCTGTGCTTGGAGGGACTGGTGTGAAGAGAGAGGCTCAGTGTGACTTGGAGTTTTGTGCTGTTGCACGTGAATGCCCTGGATCTGCCCTAATCGACTGAAAATGAGCCGGCTACGGTCATATGGAACAGGTCTGTTTAGCCACATCGCTGGGTAGCATGGCAGATGGTAAACCATCAATGGGTGGTATTGATTGGCTGGATTTGCCTTAGGGTAACAAGACTATGGGTCCTTAAAAACCCGCTTCATCTTATTTTCCTTTGTGCAGCTACATACAGTTGTGGTTTTCTCTTCTCACTCCCCACAAGCCTCCAATATCTCTTTTTTCCCCCCTTTTCAAATCAAAAGCCTTCCTTGGTAATCAAAATAGAGAGGTTACCTTGAGATAAACACTCTTTAAATTATCACCATGGCAAAAAAATCTCAAGAATATTTTATTTACTAGACTGATTACATTTTAATGTTTGAAGAAAGTGACATTTTTTAATTAGTGTTTAAGACATATGGTGAGTGTACAAATTAGCTTATTTTATACAACCAGAATTTGATGAGAGCAACTCCTCCTTCTCACTCCCCAGTTAAAAATTGTCACTTGAAACTTAATATATTCGAGGAGGTTAAATGGTATTAAGTGATGCAGCCTTGACTTAAAAATGAAGGCGACAGTCGCTGTTGTGTGTTGCTAAATGTTGCCTGGATGGTCTGGGAAAATACCGGTATCGACATCTGTGTTTGCAAGAGGATGTGGAAGTTCCCAGGCTCTAATTTTGTGCAGCCAAGAAAACAAAATCACAGGTATCTGTGTATGTTGGTTTCTCTTTTAGATACAAGGGACTGTAGAATGGTGCATGCAATCCCTGTAAATAATACAACCCTCCTTAAAATCAGACCATATAACAGTAAAAAGCGGTAAGATATTGTCCAGGTGGTTCTTTATCCTTTTACCACTCCCACCCCCACCTCCATCACTTTGGACTTTCAACATGGGGCATTCTGTTTACTCCTGGCAGAGGAGCAGATTAATTGGAATAGAATTGTACAAAGGAGATGCCAAGTTAACTATACGTTCAAAATAGTATATGACAGAAATGTTCCACTTTGAGGCAGATCTTAGGGGAAAAGAACAGCACTGGGGAGAGATATATGATTAGTTTTCTCTTAATAGTTGTTTATAATTATTCATCCAATTGTGTTTTATAAAGAGATGCCAAGAATTTTTTAGTACCCTTCCTTTTAAATTTTGGTTATCTTCACTCATGAAAGATCATCTCAAAAAAATTTAATGCTTTACTCAAAAGAAAAGTTACACCCTTAAACTCTTGCCCCCATCTTGTATGTTTTTTTTTTCCATATGCATACTTTGGGCTTAGGTTTTCATCACATGTCAATACTTTCCTCTTTTCACTAAAAGAAAATATTTCCATGGAGTTTCTGCCCCACCCCCCTCCCTTTGCCACCACCACCACCTGGGTTGATTTTTCTTGTTCATCCTTTACTGAATGAAACAAAGCTTGTTTGTGTTTCATTCTTCATAGTTCTTATTAGGATTGGTGATAGTGTTCTGTTTCCTTGCTATAAGTCAGGAAGAGGAATTTTATTTATTTATTTTGACAAGATAAAGAGAGATGCAGACAAGATTCCTATTAGGATGCCGGCATTCTCATGTCACATCATACACCCAAAAGCTATTCAAAAAAAAAAAAAAAGACAATCTTTTAAGACAGTTCGTTTGAATCTGTGCACTCTACCCACCTGGTGGTTATATAGTGAACTGTTACTTTAAAGAGTAGTTTAAACACCAGCCATGTTTGGGGCAGGCTGCTCTTGCAAAGAGAGCAGTACATATAACAGGAGTCTACTGTGTGTGAGATAAGGGGAAAATTCAGCTCATTGACTTGAGGTTTTAATGTGCGAACTCTAGGGAAATAATATATTGACTGTTCTGTGGCGCACAAGAAAATTGAAGAACCCTTTGCAGACGGAGTGCTTTGCAAAGGATTCTCTGTTTCTCTTAAAACAAAATCTGTGGCAAGATGTTTGAAATCAGCAGGACGCTTAATGCTGCTTTGTTAAATAATGAGGTAATATTTTGTCACTTTTTCTGGGCAGCATCTGGTTGTTGTTTTTTTTTTTCCCCCATCCCTCTTCATTTTTCCCCTGTGTTTATGAAGGATCCTTTTTTTTTTTTCTTCTTTTTTTCTCATGGAAGTCAAGGAAATGACAATTCACGCTTCCATTTCTGTTCCTTCCTTTCGGTGCTTTTGGAGAATTTGGTTGTCTTTTTTACTTGCAGTTTCAGCCGGCTGCTGTTTCCTGGCCCATTGTGCCACGTAAGGCTTCTCCACTGCGCGGAGTAGGTAGTTATTAACGCTGAATTGGCTTCTGGTACAGTCCATCTGGACTCTGTGTGGGAAAGCTGGCTGCCGGCGACTGATGCTGAGATATCTGCAACCTTTGGGATGTGCGCGCGGTGGCAAGGGGCTGACTGATATGAGATTACTTCTTTTAAGGGAAATTGTTATTAATGAGTCAAGAAACTGCTCATTTATGGTAAGAGGGATACAGTGGTGCTGGCAACCCCACAGCTCCGGGATATCATTTTTAGGTCGCCTGAGCTGCTTGAGTGAGACAAGTTTCTTTCTGTGGTGGTGGATTGTGGCGGAAAAAAAAAAGCATGCATGACTGGGAGACTCGCCTGCCTGATCCTTGAGATAATATATTGAGAATCTGTTGCTTTACAAATGTCACACCACTGATGTAGCGGTCAGCCCTCACTCTGAAAGATGAATGGTACTATTGGAAATGCAATAATAAGGTTGACTTTTCCCAACAATAGGATTCTGCCTTTGTCTTTAGAGAAAAGGCCTCTGAGGACATTTGTGCATTTGTTTGAGGATTCTGTTGAAAGACTTTAGAGTGGAGGTTTTTGGAGAAGTGATCAATATACAAAGTGCATGGATTTTTTTTTTTTTAGCCTAGCCAAACCAGCTAATTATTTATACTGTTCTAGACAGTTAATATTTCAGAAAAGTGACCAGCAGAATATCTTTAGACCAAATATCTAAATGGCTCACTAAGTGTAACAAAGTGTAATGAAAAGGAAGAAAAGGGTTTTAAAAAAACTCTTTCTTGTATAACATTCAGAGAAATACTTAGTAAATATTTTGTTCAAAGCGAACTATTTCTGTGTTTGTCGGCATTGTGTTTTTCATGTACTTTTCACAATATTTTGACGTTTGTGAGATCACACTGAGAGTGACTGTTGTTGGTTTGAAGCACCTATACCTGCTCTACGGACATATGTGGAGCTCTTTAGAGCTCTCAACCTGTGAATTCATCTTTAATACAGTTCAGCAGATAAAGTAAGACTACTGGGACGTGGGACTCTGCACTTGCAAAATAAATTATTTTAAAAGTTTACTTATTTCAGTATTGTTCAACTTCAAAGGATTATGGTTTTAGCATCTCTACTTTTCTATTTCATGTGTTTTCATTTTGATTAGTCAAAGTGATTTACAGTCAAGTCTAATAGTTCAGATAGTGTACTTAACACTTGTGGTTTGTGGTGTATCTGTATTTCTAAAAGTATATATATGTATGTGTTTATGTTCATGTAATAGTAGCTTGGAGAGAATCATTTTAATTCTTAAAAGTGCAAAAGCTGTCTTCTAATGGTTCTTCAGAGAACCCATTTATTCTTGGACTTTGAAACCCATAAGGTAGCATGATTTTCGGCCTCTATTTCTCCCCTGCCCAGCCCCATCTTGCTGTCGACTCCAGCCAAAGATTGAAGAATATGTTGAATCATGTCTGTATAATATTTATTATCCCTGAGGCTATATCGAGAAGGAAATTGTTAAAATTATGAATTGAATAAATGGTGATTAAGTATATAGGAGTAAAGCATACATTCGTCAGGAAAACCACTTAAAAAACCCAAACCAGAGCAAACAAGACTGTATTACTGAAGATTTGGCATTGTAGAGTTTATGAAATGTATAACATAAGCAGACAGACCATATACATCGTATACTTGCCAAAGAGAAAAGACTTCATTTGAAGGAGAAAAGCAAAAAAAAAAAAAAAAAAAAAAAAAAAAAAAAAAAAAAAAAAAAAAAAAAAAAAAAAAAA